>JABFPM010003202.1:0-14822 GCA_022817325.1 Idris sp. 1 HC-2018
AATACTTGAATTCCAATAAGCCGGGCCCAAGGTTAAATGAAGGTGAAACTGGATAAATTTGTGTGGCCCTTAAAGGGCATTTATGTAGGCACCACATATCTAAAAACTGGCGCAATCCAATTTGGACTTTGCGAGTACAAATGTAAAAAACGTACTCAAAAATGAGGTATTTGGACCCCCCGCGCGCCCCCTAAACTTTTTGAAAAGTTACTAAAATTATGTGGCCCCCACCTTTTCTCATCGGAAACTTTAATTTAAGAGGGCAGCCGACCAACAAATTTCTTTTCGACTTGCCCTAATGGTTATCCACTTCAAGTGAAGTATTTTTATTTTTACATAACACATAATTATTTTAATTATAATAATAGAAATTAATTAAATTTATAAAATATTATTTGTTTTAAACCCTAGCAAAAATGTAACAGAACTATTTACCATGTTTTTATCTTACCAAACGATATTAATTGAGATAGACCAAAATTTAAAAAATCAAGTTATAACGGAAATGCATTTTCATATAAAAAAAGAAGTTTAAGGTTTATAGATTATAGAAAAAATTATTGTTTTTTTAGAGTTTTATTCTCATTACTTTTATTAGTCAATTTTAAAAATGAAAAATTGCTAATGTCGTCAAAAAATATCATAGTTGATACTTTTTTATTGTCATTGTATAATTATAACACAATTCTAGTAAAAAATTGAATTCAGTCCCCTTAAGGGCTTGCCCGAATAAATGTCAAGGACTTTTGTAGGCCCTATGAAGGTTATATTTGGGCCCTTAGAAGAAGAGAACTTCTAACCCTTATAATTCCTATATACTTCACCCTATTAGGGCCTACAAAGGCCCTATTAAAGTATGCCCGGAACTTTTTTTTATTTAAAAACATTTAAAAACTAAAAATGAACATTTCAATTTGTATTATATCATTATATTACTAATAACACTTTTTCGGAGTGAAATCAACTCCCAGTGCGATGTTACTAATTGAAACGTGTTTTAAGAAGAACTGTACCTATTTTACGTCTATTTGTGAGTTCTTGAGAGTAAATAATTACTTTTTTCTTTTGTTTAGCACGGAAATGATTTTTTTATTAGTTCTTAATAAGTTTTACAATGACTTAATTTTCACGCTTTCAAGTAACTCCGCCTTGAAGGAAATTTGGTGTGGACTTGCTGGAACACCGAGAGGAAGTTTAAATAAACTCACTTTCAACTCCTTTTTTGACTCCAATCGACTCCGCTTACTTTTCTGTGGAAATTTTAGATTTCATGCAAGTAAAATATACTTGATTCAAGGTATCAGTTTTTTCAGAGTTAATGATTCATACATCAAAATGATAAACTTTTCGATGTTTAAATTGTAGAAAAATGTTAGTAATCATAGTTTCTCGAATTACACTAAACCAGTGTGAAAACTACCAGATTGTCTTTAATTGCGGGTTAAAAATTCATCTCCATTATTGTCATATAGCAACTCATAAAATAAAGTAAAATTGCTACCAAATAAATGTTGGAAAATGTATCTAACAAATGTTTTTTATGTTTTAGTACTGTTAACACACAACATTACGATTCTTTCAGTTGAAATGTAACGTTCCATTCGTTAATTTAGAAAATCGGACTATCAAAATGAAGTGACCGGCATCGATTGGGAGCTCTCTCGTTTCCCGAAAGGAGACTGAAGCGAGTCCGTAATCGCGCGGTGATTTACACCGGACGCTTAATCCTCGCCGCGTGAACGCTCCCGCTGATTTACGCGACTGACAATAAAGGCCGGAAGCACTTTTCGTTGCTGGCAATGAGTTTTTGCGATGCCGCCCCTTCTGGGGCGTGAAATTTATTTCTCCCTGTTGAAGCAGCCCCGGCCACCCCCCGCTCAAGCTGCCTCGGGATTTCTTCCCCGCGACACGATGTACGCTTAAGAAATGATCGTAAAACAGAGTTAAATTGTTATCGCGTATAAAAGCAGTTACTCATGAGGCATTTCCGGCAAAATGTGACTCAACTCGGCGGAGGATTCTCTGATTCATTTCATGGTCTCGCTCTTCGAGCACGGCGGATGCTTTTTGTCGGGGCAAAAGATGAGTAATTTGTTATTTCGTGCATCATTTCGGGTAATGTGATTTCTTAATACAAAACTCATGTCAACTTTTATTGCAAAATGTTTTATTTATTTTTTGTATTACCTTTGCATTCTTTTTATTTCAGGTAAAAAGAATTTGATCAATTTTTGATCCAGTTTGTTGATCATTTCTCAACCATAGTTTAATCAAATTTGAATAATAATGTTTTTTAATTGGTCATGAATTTCCATATTAATTTAAATAATTAACACAGACGATAACTTGAAATTGACTTAATTGAATTTTAATCAGTTTTTAACTTTAGAGTTCTACAATTAATTTGTCTCATTTTAAAATTAAAACTTTTAATGTTTAACTGATTAGTTTAAAATTTTAGGACAATTATAAGGTGCTTTTACTTTCTGCAAATATTTGAGTGAAGTTTTTTGTTTATTTAGAAATTATGATGTTGTTTACCAAGAACTACCAGTGGGATAAATTTTTTCTTCTTAAGGGTACTTTACTCTTATCTTGGTAATCAAATACCAAAAGTAGTTGACCCATCTTTAAATTTTGGGAATATCAATTGATAGATAACAAAATAATTAGTTATTACTATAGAATCAGGGTCGTTTGGAAATTCTAAGACATTTGTTTATTATGTCAAAATGTAGAAAACCATACAAAAAGTAATAAAAATATTTGAAATTCAGATTTTTCATTATATTTTAAAATTGAAAATCGATCTCTTCCGTGGGTTTAAAGAGTGCATTTCCTAGATTATCAATTTTTGAAATAAAAATCTTGAAGATGACAATTTTTCCAAAAAAATCCATTACCAAACCATCTGGTACATGATTTCCTCTCCCTTAAATAAAACGCACTGAAAAAAAATTAATTGAAATGAAGTACTTAAAAGTAAAAAATAATCAAAAAAATGTTGCAGTATTTTTGACAATCTTTTAATTAATTAACACAGACTTCGTAAAATTAACATGTTACAAGAATCTAAAATAAATCATTTAATTATAAATAATCCCATTATTTGTTAACACTAAAAGTAGGTGAAAATCTGTACCATCTTGAAATACTTACATAAAGAACTTGTCTTTATAATGTGATTAAAATATTTCAATGTTTTGGATATTGTAACGATGTGTCTACATCCTAAAATTTGATGCTGTGTAGTCATATAAAAAAGGGAATAAAACTTTGACAGCTCTAGAAGTACAGATTTTCTCGTACTTCAAGTGTTAAATCAACTTTTAGATCAACTTTAATAAATTTTTTTCTTTCATCAAAACTTGTTGTATTCCAAATTTATTTCGATAATTTTTGTATCAAAATTAATGTTAATATTTTGTAATCTTATTTAAATAATTGTTGATTAATTTTTAATCAAGTTTGATTGTTTGTTGACAACATTATTTTATTTCGCGATGTTAAACTGCAAAAAAGATATGAAAATGTCGGAAAGCACAGATTTGTAACAAGATATCCAGCAGATGTTGCACATTCTGTGGGACTTGAGTTTGCTACACAAGTGTCGACGTTGACTAATGATGGCGAGGTGAAGGGGATCGGACAGAAGGACGCAGAGCGGGGCAGACAGCGCGCCCTGAAACAGAAAATTCACCCAAGTTCACGCGACCTGTTGCACCCCCTAGCTCACCGTTTAACCTATAACCTGCTCACCAAACATGGCTTTAACCTCGCCTTATCGCGTTATCGAAGTGCCACGCGGTACGCGCTTCTTTTTTGCCTAAAAAGTTTGCGTCGGCATTGTGTGTACACAGTGTAAACCACGCGAAAAATCCAGATTAACGATCCTCAAACGAAAGTTTAGTCAGCCAGCAATGCGACTGAAAGTTTTTTTTCAACGACAATTTTTGTCAACCAAATCATTTACAAACTCGATTTCACAAAAAAAGTGTGTAATACTTTGACAATGTTTGTTGTTTAAAATAAAACTTTAATTAAGCAGCTTTTATAATCGACAAATTAGCATCAAAAGAAGTAAAAATTGAATCAGTTTTTTTGTGTTGCTCGCAATTATGCAAGAATCACTGTGAATGAAAAAAATAAACGAGAGTAGGGCTGCATAAACATATTAGCAGCACGGGAAATCGATCAGCGGTAATATTTATAAAAATATGCAGTTGGGAATTGGCCTCTCGCGCGAGGAGCAAATTGAATTGGACGTTCGCGTTAACGCAATTACGGAAAACCCGTTCTGGCAAAAATATCAATCGCACGTGTAATCCCGCTTAACGAGCGTACCTTTTAATTAATCACCTTTTTCAATATTTCACCGCACCGCTGGAGCTTCAGCTTCGCATATTTATATATGTCCGCGCGCGCCCGCGATCCAGTTATGCTGCTTTTGCATCACGTTTAGCCCGAATGAGCGTTGCACTTTCGCGATGAGTATATTTGATTGTCAATATGCAAAAGTGCCTTTACTTGCAATGCAAAAGCATCGATTTTCGACAATTTATGGCAAGCTTGACAAATTTGTTTTAATAATGCTTGGCCAACTTTACGGCGTTATTTTTGCGATAGTGTTTTGTATTACTATTTTGAATAATTTATTAACATTCGACCTGTCTCTGTGTGTTGCACATTTTATGTAAAAAAAGGGGGGGGGGGGAAAGAGAGCATTTCCTGTCAAAAAGCAGGACAGAAAAGTACGTAGATATATGCGTATTGAAAAATTGTAACCTTTTAATGGAAATTGCAGAAATTATTGTTGTTAGATTATCTACGTGGCGTACTTTATGTCAGATGGCTTTTGTTTAATTGCACGTATACATTATCGGTATGACTTTTAACGTCGCTTCCAGTTGAAACATTTTATTGAACTTTATGCGTTTCGACATTTTATTCTACATTCAAATTATGTGTATTTGTGTGTTATACGCACCGAAAAAATAGGTGTCTGGCTAAAAAAAAGAAGACAAATTAAACTTCATAGTGAAATCAAAAATGTTATTTACACATTTTTATGATACAATAATAAATTTGCATATAATAATTAACAAAAAAAGTAATAAACATTTAATTTTCCCTGGATTAATGTTCTGTAAAAGAAAAAGTCGTATATCAAGCTGTGTGTACATAAATACAAATCGAGACGAATTACTCATTCGTGATAAGGTTTTTCGTTCACCCGAATGTTCTCATATTTCTCAAATCAATGAGATCCGCCTATTTTATGCCTTGCCTTATTGACTTCCTTATTTCAAGCATGAGATTTATGATGCCAATTAAGACGACACTGTTCTACACATCGAAATCAACTTTATGTCCTAGACGTGAAAAGCGAACGAAAAGTAATTGAGTTTCTTACTGTAAACCAAAGGAAGGGCCATGATTGAACCGACAGAACTGATGCGGAAAAGCCTCAGACAAATTGATGGCACGGCTGATTTGACGTGAAGACTTTTATAAAGGCGCCCATGTAAATGCACGAACACATAAACATATGTCAGGGGCTGTTTTAATTTTATTACTCTTAAATGTCGTGGAAGACAATTTTCGAAACATCTGCTAAACTAAAAAAAAGGTTGCAAAACCGAAGATCGTATGTCAACTTTGGAATCGGAATTAAGTCTGGCAAAAAATAATCATGCTCGAAAGACAAAAAAAGACGAAAAAACGAAGATGGACAATACGGTGGGAAAACGATCTCAGTGCAGAAACGAGAATGAACGAGCACTCGCTATAAAGCGACCGTCGAGTTGGTGTTTCATGAATATTTATGCCGCTGTATAATAACATTTTTGAGCCACTGTTTAGCTAATCCTCTGGACTCATTTATCCTCAAAAGCAAGGACAGCCATAATTCTTGAAAACGCTCCGACAACGTTATTATTATTTTGATTATTATTATTATTATTATTATTACTACTATTGTTGTTATTTCCAACATCATTATCATCCTGAATGTATGTGTCACATTATTAGAAATAATCTTCACGCATGTTAATTTGATTTACAAAGTTTTTTTTACATAATAATGATAAGGTAGATTCCTTCTTGTAGGTAATGTCAGATTTTTTCTTTAAAACTCGAAAAAAAAATTTAGTGAAACATTTCGTGTTGTTTCTAATATTTTTACTAAATATTAATGATGAACAAAAAATTAATAAAATATTTTGTATTGCTTCTGATTTATCAAATGTCGTTAATGCAGATTCCTTCCTGTAGGTAAATTCAAACGTTTTTATTTGATTTTAGTTAGAAGGTCGTAAGAATGTTTCTGATATTTTGTGTTGATGAATAAGAGTTGATAAACATTTCCATCGGCAGTTGCACGCTCCGTTACGTCGATGCAGCATGCAAGGACGTATCTTCTTGTTAAATGTTACTGCAGTCAGGCATCGCTAGAGATTATGATAATCTCGGTTTATGTAGCATTTCTCTGGCTGCTTAATTTGAGAAGGTAACTTGCCCAAAATGCGCGACTACCGGGCTTCCGGTTGTCTCCTCGCTCTCGTCTCTCTTTTCTTGATTATCTCCTCGGCTTTTCTAAGCCAATTCGTTGTGAGCATGCGTGTGTCTTAATCTCTCTGTAAACCCCTAAGAAAATCCCTAATGTTGAACATTATTTCTAATTTTAGCAGACAAACAAATTAAAAATTTAAAAAACAATTAATCAAATCGCAATTTATCAGGCAAAATTCACTCTGAAATCTTAATCACAGTGCGCAGTTGTAAAGTGGCCGAACATGTAAACTCGATTTGACAAGTACATGCACAGACAGGATTTACGCGCGGTGATATTTTGCGCCCGCGCATTTCAACAATTGAACGACTTAATTAAGAAGCGCCGATTTATTTTGGAGCGGTATCAACGTGTCAACTGAATTACGATGGACGCAATTTTGGCGTGGAAAAGTTTTGCGTTGATCACCTGTGCGGATCTCGGTTAATTTATGATCGTCTGCAAGTTGCCGCGACACCAAGTCTTCTTACATAAAAATCAGCAAACTCGCCGAGTCCGTTCACAAATCATGGCCGTGTCATAGCGGAAAACTAATGGCCCCGTCTTCTAAGTCGCGCAACGACGAATCTACATCATCCTGTCGGCTCATTGGACCGAAAGGTGACCGCTGAGAGATAAAGATATTCACGTCATATTCACAAGTGATGACAGTGCCCTCTGCATAATGCCCTGAAACAAACAACGAGGATGCATCAATCAAATAGTTAGTATTTTTCTTCAAAATGGAAAATGTGAAGGCGAATCTTGGCTCTTTGAAATACCACCGATTTGGAAATAATTAAAAAATTTATTAATCCATTTCCGGCCAAACCATTAGAAAAGCTTTTTTGCGAACACTTTTTTACAGATGTATTTGTTACAATAACATGTAGAAGAAATTGCCAACAATGTTTTTTCTTTCGTTTTTTTGCAATAATTTGTTAGTTTATAAAAAAATGGTTAATTTGTTAATAATATGTCAAACTGATTATGTTTGCCATCATTATACTTAATTAAAAGAAATATTTTTCATTTTTTTGATATTTAAAAAGCCGAATAACAATTTTCCCGACTGTTGCGTTTTCGCAACAACGGCAAGAAATGGGTTAAACTGGTAATGTTAAATTGTAATACAAATTTTTAAACTTTGAAATAGAAATTTTTTTTTTTTTAAATGACAGCATTTTTTTTTCTTGGCTCTTTGAGACGCTACCGATTTTGGATAATCATAAAGTATATTAGATTTATTAAAGTAAATATTTTTTTAAATAAAAATTCTAATTATTTTTTTAATATGAAATAATACAGCAGAAAATTACCGCTGCATGTATACGTGCCGGCAAAATTCGCAGATGACGCTTTTGATTTTGTCCATAAAGTGTATCAGAGACGCTCGTCCTTCCGTCAGATGGCAGAAACTGATGCTCAAACTGTCATCGCAATATGTAAGCGACAGAAGTTGTGTTACGACATAGGAAATGATATGTGTCAGGTCCACAATACTTCAACTTAGCAAGCGCTCCGTCGTATTTAATTGTGATTGTTTCTCGAAGAATTGGAAATGTTGTAACCTCCAACCACCTGCACATAAAATAAATTTACCTAAAAAAAATTACAAAAAAACTGATTTGCATCGTTACGTAAAGTAGATTTTAAGTAAATTTTAAATTGAATTATCTGTCACCTTATTGCAAAATTTCAATTTCTAAAGCCAGAAAGAAACTTCTGGCATCTGATGAAAGTTGTCAAATGTACTAAGGCAACTGGAAATCAGGGACTAAAGAAGGAAGGGGGGGGGGAAGAAAACTATCGCGCACGTGACGAAAGGTTTAATTATTTTGCATACAGGGGTAAGTAATTTTGCAGGTGGGTTTTCTCGACTGTTCCGGAGGACGGCAGTCCGTAATCATCCGTAGATGAAAGAGCTGTCGAGGCGAATGAAAGGCAACAACAGAACCGCACAAGAACAGAGCCACTCGGCGCTTTGCCTCGACACACAGCAAACACCCCCCGAGGCCACCGGCACGTCTCAGCAGTTTCTCTCGCTCCTCTCCACGTCCCTTTAAATTAACCGATCAATCGCACCAACGTTTCTCCGTCAACATCAAACATCGCTTTGTTGTAATTTCATAATTAATTATTATTATGCATCATCAACAGGCGGAGTGTTGTTATGCCACGCGAGCCAAGACACGGCCCTGTCTGTTTTTTTTCTCTCAAAGAACGACTAAATGAACGCCTATTTTGTGTGTGTCGAAAAACACAAATGAATCGCTACTGCCGCGTGATTATGACACCTGCAAAAGCCACTGTCGTGTCGATTCATCGCAAATTTTGTTTCATATTCTTTATCGGCTTTCTGACGTCGGATAATCAAAGCCTTTTGTGCGATTTAAAGGCAAGCAAAATGTCAGCGCATTTTTGCAATTTTGATCTAGTGAATTTTTAAGTAAAAAACACATACACAAAATGTTTAACAATTTAATTTTATTTAACATTACATTTATTGTAAAAATATTCATTCAGTATTTTGCTTTCGTTCATTCACTTGCTGAGCGAATGTGATACTATATTTTTCTGCAACAGCTGTGCACGGAGGATAACCTAACTTAAGGGGATCCACTCCATTCATAAGTATTATATTTCTCAAATTAGATGATACTTCAGTGAAGTAAAATTAAAAAAATAAGGCATTACCGTACAATTTAAAGTGGATGACCTAATTAGTGACCTAAAAATAAAAAAAAATTTAAATCAATTTTGATTTTAAAAGCAAATTTAAAGACCGTTTTATAATGGATACATTAATTTTGAAATTAAATCAAGACATGGTCATTAATAGGTACAACTACTTTGAATGTGATTTTAATTTAGTCTTCAAAAGTGAGTTGTGCTGTAATATCTGACGTAATTATTTACCGGAGTTGCTTTAATGATAGATGAAAATTCGGTGTCTAGTACTAATGGCTGTCCAGTTTGCGGTTTATGTTACTAGTGAGGCTTGGCTAATCCCTCTGTGCGGAGCAGCTTTGGCTGCCACCTACGGCAAAATTCGTGGGTGACAGCGTTACACTTCAAACAGAATCATCAAAGGTTCATCGAGTAACGTTGTAATCCTCTTGTTAACGTTTCTCAAGTACCGATGTGCTTATGTGTGCGGCTTCAACGTGGTACACACCATCTGAGCAGAGTGTATGCATCTTTTGGCTGCAAAATTTTCCAACACGAAATAATTCGCCTTGATTGTTGAACGACGTGTTAATTTAATACCATAAAGAGACCTGTCGATGCTCGTTTATCCAGCAACAACATTGAGAAAACAAAAATTTACAAAAGCTTTTCACGTACGGTGCTTTTATTTTCATTTCAACGCAGAGGATATTATAATGCATTTTAAACAAGAGTTATCGATTTTGACGTTGGACTTGACAAGTTTGCATTTTTCGTCAGACTTTTCAAACTTAATTAAGACATGCTTTAATATATTATTACAAGTTAGCATTTACTCGGACAAAAGAGAAACAAACACTTTAACCTTTTTGTTTTCAAAATGTTCACCTTTAGAATATGTAAACAAACTTTATAAATACTTTGTATACAAATATTGTATGATGTTTTTTTTAAAAAGGTAAATATACATTTTAAGGTTGTTTATGTTTTGAATTAAAAAGATTTATTTATAAGGAATCAATTGAAGTTGTCTACGAAAATTATTAGATATTTCTTTATATTCAGTCGTGTAAGTATTTGGGGTGAGACTAATAGAAAGATCACAGTTACGTCATTTTGGTCTTTGTTCACCCTAAACTGGCTTATTGTTGGAAGTGATGTTATCTTGGCTTGTTTCTGGCCGCAGATGGCAGCACCATGAGATCCGACTGCACATTTTGAAGCTCCCTTCTATTATTGTCGTGCAGCGTGTGTGTGTGTGTGTGTGTGTTTTTTTTTTCGGTATTAGGGGAAGAGATCGAAGATGGGGTTATATTGGAAGAAGCACGTCACTTAGTGTTACGCGATCCAACCGCGGCAATATTTTATTTTAATGTTTTAATATCGTGTCGATGCGCTCGTTCGGACAATGCGGTGTCCGCAAACTTCTCAATAATACGAAACGAAAGGTCCAAGAAACTTGGTCCTTGATATTTCGGCTAAAAAATTACCGAGTAAATCTGAACTTGTTCTCTAGCGTTGCTTTAATTAATTTTTCCTTTTTGCAGCTACGAAAATTGAACATTTTTACTTTATACAATTTGAAATAAAGACGATTTAAGGAAATTGATTTTTGATAGTTTTGGAGAAAAGTTAACTTCTTACGTTTTTAGACCTAATTTTAGTTAGAAATTGGTTTCTCAAGTTTGTTCAACTAGATATGACAATTTTCAGATTTTACGTCTTAATTTTGAGAATCCAAACTATGTCACAGAATTCACACATAGATTGGATGTGAAATGAAAATTTCACTAAGTTAAGAATAAATTTCAACTCGAAATAATTGTCTTCCAATGAATTTGTTTTACAAGTAAAATATTAGTCCAAGTTAATTTGTGTATTAACCATCTCCTTTATTTTCGTTTGCAGGCATGAAAATTTGGTTTTCTTGTTGGAGAAAAAAAACCCTGAAACTAATTCAATCTTTTGATAATTGCCAAATCGTCTTTTAGACTCCAAAACGTAAAAAGGAAGAAAAATGTCGTCTAGCAGAAAAGATAAGAAGTCTCAGGGAGGGGGGAGATAAAATACGAATGAATATCCTCGCGAGATACGAGGATTGAATTGGCTGACGTGGCGGAGCATCGAAAAGGTGGTGACGTTCGAAGTCGAGGTCGTAGATCACGAGGAATTCCCGCCTCCGGATAGTGGCGCCGCCATGTTGGTCGAATGACGACTTCGGATCGCTAGGTTACCGGGAGAAAATTGCTTCTGGGCAATGAAGTCTGTCACACGATGATGTACGTCTTGGACGTAAAACTGACAAGAGACTCGGGACATCTTTAGATACGATCCACAGACGACGCTGCAGTACATCACTTTTATTACTGATCGAACTCTCAGTCACTGATTTCCACCGAGATTCTTCGCTTAGGAATTTAATAGTCGTGGGATTAATATTGGCTGAAGCCAGGCAAAATGTCAGAATTGATTTTTTGTTTGTACAAAAAATTTAACCTCTTATAAAGGATATTCAAATGAACCTTGTTTACAAACAATCCAGAATTTCTTATCTCAAAGTTGTAAACAAACATTCTACAAAGATTTTTATATCAAGAGTTCTTAAGACTGATTTTGGAAAAGTGTAAACAATAATTCTAAAAAGGTTTATTGACATACCGTTCAAAATTAGCAAACAAATGTAAACAAATATTTTAACTACTTTTGTTTATCAACACTTTGTATATAAATTTCTAGTAATACTAGTGTTTATATTTAAAATGAAAATGATTACATTTGTAAAAGTATACTTGAAATTTTTAAAAACTAAAACTGTTACAACTAATTAGGTTCTATTTTAAGCAAAATTAAATAGCCCGTTTAAGATATAAATGTATTATTAAGGTATAAAATGTTTTTATAAGCATGTTTCACAGAAGAACACAAGAACGATTGATATTTAATGATCTAACTTTCTTTCTTCAACTTTTTCCGTGAAGTTGACTAATGTTATTCCAAGCTCCAAATCTTCAGAGTATGTCATTTTTGACAAAAATTTACAGCTCTTGGTTAGACATACTGCTTGAATAATTCATGTTTTCGTATTATATGAACGATGCATTACACTTTCCAAACTGTTTGTTCGTCATGCAGTGATAACAGCATTACATATCCTGTATCTATAAATATCATTTATCCTTCTTACTTCAGACAGAGTATATATTGAAAATGCTAACAACAAAAAGTGCTCTAAATCACGTGTTTTCAACTCACAATTATTATTCTCGTCGCACAATTAACATAATTTTGAAGTTGGATTTTCGAAGAATGTTTTTTTTTTGTGAATTGTCAAAGGCCAGATGAAAGCACGCTGCATCCCTGGGAATAATAAATTAACGAGCCCATCCTCACACTCACCGTCCCCTCCCCCTCCCCCCTTCCCTTGGTTCTGACGTTCTCGGCGCTCTACTATTCGCATCAACGTAATTGCTCGGCATATTATAATTTATATCGGAGCTTGAATGAGGACTATTTGGATGTGAACAATTGGCGAGTCGACAATGCGTAGCCTTAAATCATAATTTGGTTAATGTGGAATGTAATGTCGATGTTGGCGCGAGCATATCTGCGCCCTCTCGCCATCTTTGTCGCCCTTTTGGCGACCTCTTTATCACACTCGCCTGTTTCGCATCAAGCGCGTGTCGCTCGCGAGATTATAAATCGCTAGCCAATGAGTGGCTTCCATTCGTTATTGCCGTTGTTAGCACGATTCCCAGCCAGACGTGTTTTCCCTTCAAAATATCCCTATAAACTTTTTGCATTCTAATTGCATAAATATCACAATTTTTAGTCTACATTATATAAAGTAATTATTTTTCATGAATTTTATTTATAAATTAAAAAAAATAATAACTCTGTGTATTTTGATTAATATTTGTGTTTTTAAAAACAGTGTTAATGTAAACAACTGATGTTTATCAACAACTTAAATATAAATACATTGATGTTTTATAAACAACTGATGTTATTCAACAAAACTTAAAAGTATACATTTTGATGTTTTGTAAACAACTTATGTTTATCAATAAAACTTTATAGAGAGTTTGTAGAGATGATGTTATGAATACAAATGATATTTGTAAACAAAAATTGTTTATCTAAATAATTCTATGAAAACATTTGAGTTTTACAAACTAAAGTTTGAGTAAAAATGCAGTATTTGCATACATACATTTTGGCAAAAATTATGTATAAGGGAATACGATGAAAATTGGTTAAATTCATAAGTTAAACCCACATTTATAAATACAGGATGATGACAGCAAGTAGTACATATAGATTCAGTCAGCCGCATCGTATTTAATTGTATACATCACGTGTTTCATTAAATAACATGTCAACATTTTTAATCACATTTTTCTTCCATCGTCGATGATTTCAATTATCATATTCAATAATCCGTCATTTTGAGGATAAAAAAACCGTAAAACAATCAATGCAATATAAATGAGTGAAAAAAGAAGTTAATTAAGCTTGAAATAAAAAATATTCAATGTAATTTTGCACGGTTGGCTCTCCTGCATTGTGACAATGAAGATACACTTTTTGAATTTACACGGCACAATTATTTCACTGACAATGGATTATAACTTTTATTTAAATGTCCTCAAAGCAAATTAATACGCAGAAATAGTGACGAAATCTTTTTGTTGAAATAATTTAAAAGGTCATTTTGTTATTTACGTGTGCAAAATTATCTTCGACCAAATCATACAGCTGTGCGTTTCTCATTAATAAAAGTATACAAATCATGTTTGTAAACAAAACATTATAAAAACTGACAATTCAGCAGTTTTCCAAAATTTTTGCAGATTGTCAATATCCAAGATATATTATCGATACCAGCCGAATTAATAAAGCATTAGTTTATGTTGACTTTATTAGTTAATTCTAGAAGCAAAAATCAATCTATTAATTCTTATTTATTAGTTTATGTTTTCTTTAAGATGAGTTGCTCTGAAATTCTTGAAAAAGAAATATGAGACTTAACTGTCGGGCGAAGGGAATGGACTTCAATTGTCGCCATTCATGCTACAGATATTGGAGAAGTTTTCTCAATATGTTTATTATAAGATATGAGTTTTAAAAAATAATTAAGTATATCCATGTGTTAAAATGGGTCTTTGTTTGTGAGATTTGAGACACAGTAAAGTGTGACACCATATTCAGTTCAGTCCGAATAATCGAACGATAAAGACGCTCCTTCAACATTACAGGTGGTTAAATAAAAGCTAATAAGTTTAATTTGAATTAATGTTTCTTTAATTCTTAAGAGTTTAAAGTAAAAAAAAATTATTATTATTTTTGTTTGTAATTTAAACAATTCTACTCAGTTAGCCATGGCACAACTTTTCATTTGAAAAAATTGCTAAACAGCCCTCTCTGTTGAAACAAAATTCATTGAGCTACAAAAGGAGGAAAAAAATCTCTGATACCCCAGCAAGCATCAATAACCAAGTGTTCCCCTCGAAAATTGCACCAATCAACTGCATGCATCATCGATACCGTCAAACTCTAGTGTGCATTGCGTTATAGTGAGATAATTATAACTTACGAAGTTGCT
>JABFPM010003203.1:0-14327 GCA_022817325.1 Idris sp. 1 HC-2018
TGACACGTTTGTTCGCGAGGTGCGAACAAACGCTGTTAGATCTCAGATACAAGAATAACAGAAGTAAATTGCGACATTTTAAACCCCTTCTCCCCCTCTCCTTTCCTCTCTGCATACATGTCTATTACTTTTTCTAACTAAAGTTTTACTAAAAAAAAAGTCGGTCTAAAATTATCAGCACCTTTATCCAAAATTGCACTAAAAAAATGTTTTTTGAGTTGATTCAAAATGTGATTCAAAACGAGGTAGATGTGTGTATTATGATCGCTTAAATGAGTTTTGCCTTTTTTCCTATGTGAGAAGTTGCATAATTTTTATGATATCAATATTATAACTGTTAATAATTCTCGTAACCATAATGGTCGCCACTTTCTTTGTACGAGCCGTCGTCGTAAGTGTTGTGCGTGTTCCAGGGCGCGTTCCAGGGGGCCGGACTCGGAGCCACGGGGGCCGCTGGGGCATGCTGCGACACGGCGTTGTAAAGTGAAAAGTGCAGGGCTTTGGCCTTTTGCACTTCCGGTGTGTCCACCACTCTGCCATCTGGTCCAAGAGGTGCAGGAGGACCACTACAAAGAATTGTTGTTTTTAAATTTGCATTTTGTTGTACAATAATTGTTACTACTAAATGTTCAAACTTTAGTTAATTTAAAAATTGTAATGAATGTGACATTTTGGTCACGTGTTATTTACATATTCTAATTAATTAAGGTGCGACTTATTCAACTTGTCACTCACGTGTAGTGTGGGACGTAGTCCCTGGGGCCGTAGGTGGGGCCATTGTGTGCGTAGGGCCCGGGTACAGCTGGGGCCGGATCTTTCGCGGCCCGGGCCGAGGCGTCAGCTAGGGCTGCCAAATGAGCCGCTTTTGCCTGCTGCACTTCAGGGGTGTCCTTTTGTACAATACAATAATTATTATATCAAAAAATGTGATAATACTTATAGATAAATAGATATATTTATTGCCTTAATTGGTCTGCAAAGATTCAACCTTACAATATTTTACATTTTTCCTTATTTTACATAGCAGTTTCTTTTACATATAAATAATTAAATACATTCATCACTTATTAGTTTTTTCCTATTTTCCGCCCGTCCTTCCTTTCCCAGTTTACTATTTTTCTTCGTCCGAATTTTCTGCCTTTCCTTATCTTTTCCTGAACCTTTAGCCATATCTCTGTTACCTCTTTATTTCTCTATGCTTCCCGTGATTTCTTTACTTTTTCGTATACAAATTCTTCCACACTATCAAACCATTTTGTTGTTTCTTTGCACTCTCCTATATAGTGTTCGACACTTCCATCTCCTTCTCTGCATATCTTGCATTTCTTTTTCTCCTCATTTAGCCAATATTTTCCTTTACTATCCATATTTCCGCATCTCAGTCTTGCCTTCACCTTTATTTCCTTTCCTTTATCTACTTTCTCTAATATAATCCGGTGTTCCCTTCCTATTTTCCTTTCCATACCATGAGTTTATTTATTTTCCCTGAGTGATAATTAATATAAATGTTATGTTAAATCAATAATTACCACAACTCTGCCATCTGGACCCAGTGGGGCCCCGTGAGAGGGTGCGTAACCCGCATGGGGCCCGGCGTACCATTGGGGGGTTGCCATCGCAGCTGCCGCACACATTAAAATCTAAAACAATATTAACATTAAAACTTGATAAAAATAATTTTATTGCAAAAATTGTAATATTAATTATGAAAAGTGTTAACTATAAATAGTTAGACTTATAATTATGTTTACTTACGAGAAAGAACATGGTAAGAATTTTGGATTCGCGCACTTGATAAAAAAAGTGTAGCTGGCCGACGCGGCGTGAAGTTGCTGCTGTTGTCTGAGACCTGTAGGGCTGCGTGGTCTATGAGCCTGAGGATCTGTCATTTTATACAGGTTGGCCACAATCGCTTGTCATCACCCCACCTATCCTCGGGGACGCATACCACACCCAAGAAGAAAATGCTCTCGTTGTTGTTTCCCTTCCTCCTCAGCCTTATCTCAAACAATCTACGACAATCGAATGCAGAAAATATGCGACACCCTTTTTTCTTTTTTCTAAAGCCAGCAGATATAGTGCTGCTGCCATTCTTTTGGCGTGGCAGAAAAAATTTAACTACATGATTTTTCACTTCTTGAGAGATAGGTGTAAAGGTGAAGAATGCCTGATTTTATGGCGAATTTATTACTGTGAATATGTATATATATATATATATTGTTTATATACAGGGTTGCCACCTTGGTCATTTTGACCCGGAGACTCCGGGTTAAATTAAAAACTCATAATAGGCAGTTGTATAAGTGCGAGAGAGAGGTTTGATGATCTCCGGGTCAATTGAAGCTAAGAGTTGGCAACCCTATTTATATACAAACTCTGCCAAGCAGATTGTTTTCAGCGCAACGGTAAAATTCAAATAATAACGGTTTTTTTTTCATAAAACATAACGGTAAGTTTCAAATATAAAAGTTTTATTTATCTCACAATTTTTATAAATGATTTAACAAAAGTTTTTTTTTAGATTGAGATTTTAATTATAAAAATGTTCTATGATTAATGTGGTGTTTTGCAAAAGTAAATTTACTACCCTGTTAATGAAAATAACATTAGAATAATAGGTTATCTATAGTCGGCGGGTTTATACAAATGAAACAGATAGATAAATTGAATATGATCAACATTCTCGAAGCAGGTATCAAATGTGTGTGTATACGTATATGTTTATGTTTCACCTGGTAGCACGCAGCATAATGAACGATATTCGAATAGCGAAACGGGATCAATGTCGGGTAATCGTGATCTATTACGAACGCACGAGATAAGAGCTGGTTTGATGCTTAAACACCGCTGTGCTTGTGTAAATAAACGTCAATGAACTCACTTTTAATTCTAACAGCAATAAATTTATTGAATAGAAAAATAAAATAAAAAAGTTCACAATTACTTTTTTTAGTTCAACTATGTTTGGTATTTGTATTCAAAAAACATCCTCGAATTGAAATTTACATACTGGTAACAGGTTATCAGAAAAATGTTATTTATTGAATTTATCGAAAATTTAATCGCAAAGTTCAATTATGATAGTATAAATATTTGCTTTGAAACGTCTAATTGATATTCATAATTTATCCGTACTTGGAATGCCGTGGTCAAAAAATGTCAACGATAATAATAGCTTGCTAATTAATTAGCTATGGATAAAAAAAAAAAATATTCAGTTGGTATAACAATACGAAATCTGAGCTGAAACAATGTTGTCTCAATAACCTGTGTGTCCTGGTTCGGCCGAACAGGTCACGAATATGCGCATAATCATGTTTTTATTGTTAATGACAGACTATGTTAAATTTTAAACTTTGTCAGGTGAAAAAAAGTACAAACTTTTTTCTGTTGTGAAAAAATATATCTTTATTCATCGCTCGTAACATGAATGCTTACAACCTAAGTTGCTCTTCTCATAGACAAATTCTTGCGCAAAATGGCAAGCCCTTGTTTTTAAAAATAATCCTTACAGGAGTTATTTTAAAAAACAAAAGCCCCGTCCTTTCTGGCAGGAATTGGCAGATGGCGCTAGTATCATTTTTGTCGAAATCATTTTTTGTATAAAACTCAAAACATTAACATATTACATTAACTTCTTACATCATATCACATGAAAACCTTACAGTAACACTTTACATATCACATCTCAATTTTTGTTTTTAAGTGCCATCTACCGTATTTCGTTGTATTAATTCAGTTATTAGATTTAATTATGTATATAAAAACAGAGGAAGGAATTAAGTTGTCGTTTTTTTTTAGAGAAGATGGAAAGAGGGTCCGCCATGATGGGCCACCGGTCCATGGTGCACGACTTTGGACAGCTCGTCGGCGTAGGCGTGGAAGTGCGCGGCTTTGGCGTGGGCCACTTCAGGAGTGTCCTACAAAAATAATACATTTTATATAATATTCATTGATATTGTAATGGAATAAATGTTTTATAAAAATTAGTAGTTACCACAACTCGTCCATCGTGAGCCAGAGGGGCCGGTGGACCGTGGTAGCCATGTGGGGCGTCGTAGTGGATATGGCTGATGTGGTGACCGCCATGGTGACCGCCGTCGTTGCCACCGTCACCGCCGTCGAATCCGCCCACACCGCCGCCGTCAAGACCGCCGTAGCCGTAGGACTTGACCTTGGACAGCGCTTCTTTGTAAGCGTGGAAGTGCGCGGCTTTGGCGTGCTCGACTTCTGGGGTGTCCTGAAAAAGAAACGAAACAAATTATTATTTTGTTGTAATGAAATAAATTCGAATATTATGTGAAATTAATAATTACCACTACTCTGCCATCGTGAGCAAGAGGTGCTGGGGGACCATGGTAGGAGTGAATTTCCGGAGCGTGAATTACGTTCACGGGTTGACCCAGACTCACGCCCACGAGGAACAACACTGACAAACTGATCTGAAAATTGTATAAATATTTGAGTTGATCACAAATTTTGTTTGAACTTTGACGGCAGTTGTTTAAAATGATAATAAATTTGAAGTGCATTTCCTACAAACATTTTCAATCGTTTTGTTGTGCAAATATTTTAGCATTATTAAATAATTAGTGTTTGAGTAAAATTGATAACTTATTTTTAAACTGTTTTTTTTGCTGAAAAAAATTATAGAATTTTTTGGTGTCAGTAGGGCAGTTGTGGTAAAAATGTGTTGAATAATATTTGAAAATAAAGAAAATAAAAGGAAAATAATAATTCTTTCAGCAGGGATGTTTTATTGTTTTATGAAATACTGCTGAAATATAATAGTCCATAGACATTTAATGTGGGAGTTGCATGACACCTATATAGTCACACCTCAAGATTTTCTATTATGATCTAGGTTGTAAACTCGCGCAACACATTCCTTCGGTGTAATTCCATAATAAAATGTAAATAATTATATAACAACACGTAATATATGTATATTATAAAATTGTTATTTTTGAACCGCTAAAATAGAGAAAAAAAATAATAAAATATATATAGCCTGTTGTTTTTAATTATAACGTAGCAATTAAATCTACAATTATTTTAAAAGTGAAATCGAGTAATTATAGTTAGAAACAATATGTGAATTTCATAATTTTTAAGTTTAATTTGAAAATTAATTCTTTTTATAATGGGATCATAAATTTTGATTTAGAGTGAAATTTTTTTAAATAAATAAGGAAAGTTCAAATTGATTTTATTTTTATAATTCTGAAACAAACAAATTTACATTAATCATTTTACTATTTTCACTGAATGAGTATGCAAATATTTCGTGGATGGCTGTTCGATAGTTTGAAAAAAATTGTAATATCAGTTGGTACATTGTGCTTTAAATGAGTTGAAATTATACAACGTGACAAGAAAAAAAATCAATTAATTATAGAGAAAAACTTTTTTTTTAGTACATGTTCGCGTTTCTTTGGGTAATTTACATGCAACATTTTTGTGAACGAAATGTGATCATTTTTTTCATTCCTGTTTATATTTTAATGAAATTTATATATAGAAAACAATATTCACAGTGGATTAATTACTCGGAATTTTTCGGAGAAATTCAGAATCCAGGTAAAAAACTTTTTAAAAAACGGAGAATTCTAATTTATTTAACAAAAAAATTCTTGGAAACTCTCTGATGTTTTTTTTCCGAATTACCTATTTGTTGATTGCTTATACGAAATCCACATAAATTGAAAAAAAAACAGTAGTTTTAATTTGTTTTCACATGAAAAAAGTAGTAAGTTTGACAAAAAATATATTCAATTACAAAATTTTCATAAAATAACAAAAATTGTAAACAAATTAATAAATCTTATCCAAATCACACTGCATTTTTTTCAATTACGTTTATTAAATGTGTGAAAAACGGTTTTCAACCAGTATTGCCAACTTAAATTTCAGATAAAGATTTCAACAATTATAAAACAAAGTCCTTTTTAGATTGGCAACTCTGTCTTTGAACGTTAGTAACTCAGCAAAACTTTTGGTTTTTTTTTAAAATGCCACTTTTAATTTCACATCATCACTGAAGCGTTACAAATCCCCGAGTTAAATTTGTAATTTTTTGTTCGCGAACTTGCACTGGAAATCGACACTTGTATTAAACAAGAAAAGAAGAAAAAAATAACTCAAATGAAGTTAAATTTTTGCAAAAATTTGGATACTCACAAGGAACTTCATGTTCACCGAATCAACCGAACCGCGTTCTGTAGCTTTTACGGTGGCTGCAGGGCAGCTTATATAGCCCATGAACAATACCGCGGTGGCGCGCTTTTTCGCGCTCACTTGCAGGAGCACGCATGCGCGGGATTGCACGCGAGATTGCACGCGGCCGCGATTTACTGCGTGATAACACGCGTCAAAATTGGCGGCGCGCGCCACGTGTGTAGAGCTCCCCTTGTGCAGAGCGGAAATTCTGCGCGCCAGACAAGGACGCCAAAGCAGGAAGAAACGGGGGGCAGTTGCGAAGTCGCGATTCCGATAATCCGCGAGCTGTTATTGCGTGAGCGTTTGCTCAAAATTATATGTGCCTGATCTCTTTTGTTTGTGTAACCGGAACACATTGTATTGAGTAAACCCCTCCGCGCTATTAGTCTGACTCTTTTATTTCATTTCTCTCTCCTTTTATTAACCAACGTAGTTATAATCGGAGAAACTTATTTTTTTCGTTCGAAGAATGTGAGACTTTTCTGTAACAAAAATTGTGCTTGATGTGTTTTTAGAACAAAACAAATAACCTTAAATGTGAGTGTTGAGATTTAATTTTTTTTAAGGCAATGTCACTGGAAATAGTTGATCAGATTGTTTTGCATTTTTTCATCATCGTTTTATAATTAACGAATTTCATCAACCAGTGTTGTTTTTCTTTATTAACCAAAACAGAGCCCCCGAGAAGAAATTTTGTTTTTAAAAGAAATTTAAAATGAATATTAAACATATTATCTTACGAATATTGCAATAAAAGTTTAAAAAATAAACGACAATTTAGTTTATTTAAAATCAAAAATAGTTCAATATTTGTTTACTTTTTAATCTAATTTTAAAAAAATATTAACAAAAGTAATAAAATACAAAAACTTTTGAATAAAAATCGAATTAAAAATCACTTGAAAACGATTAATTAATTAGGAAATTTCAAAATATTTGAATAAAATTTTGTATTAAAAAGAACAAAAAGCATAAATAATTTAATTTAATTCATTTTTATAAATATTATTTTATTATCCGAATTTGTATTATCGGGAATGAATGCGAACGCGAACGACTTAATTAAGTGGGGGTTAACTGTTTCCACCTAAATATCAATGCTCAGCGAATGGGACGCGCTTTCTTCAGTTGGAGAAATGGACATTTTTATTGGGCGTGTAAGAGAAAATAACATAATTGCAACTTTGAAAAAATATATTTTTATTTAACAATTGCGATCACTCAAAGTTCACATTTTTGGTAAAGCTATCACATTTAGTATTTAATTTTTAATATTTTAATTTATTTTTGTTTAATGTAATATTTTGTTGGAACGGCGAATTACTTTTGGCAAGATGTCATTTTTTAAAGAGACTAAACCTGATGGCCATGTTCGGATATTTTCTCGATTATTTAGCGAAATGTAAATTGTCTACTTTTCGTTGTATATAAATTCATTCGCTGTTCCAAATGCTTCTCTTGGTATAAACAAATATGGACAAGGGTTATTCAACAGAATATTATATTTGTGTGTAGCACGCATGAAAAGTAACAAATTGTGCAAGGATCGTAAAAGTGAAGTATCACCTTATTCACAATGCATTATTATTATCAATTTCAATGCAAATAACTTGCCTTGTAATCTGTAATGTAATAAATTTATGTCGTTCAACTCACACATTGAAGATATATTTTTTGCCGGTTTGCATCACCTTTTAACAATACAAAATACACTTCTAATGACCGTTATGCGCTTTTTTTAATCACATTATGTCACTACTTTCGTTTCGTTACGGAAATTCGATTCGATCAGTTTCTTCCAGCTAAATCTAAATTGAGCAAATTTCAATCTGCATCGAGAATAAAAGAGATTCAATTAAAAATAACTCATTTTTCCGTTTCAATTATGTCTGTAAATTAATTAAATTCCGTGTGATTACAATTTATTACCACTAATAAGAGAACAAATTCGTTCCTTGTTTTTTAACGCCCTTTTTTTACAGTTTATCTTTTTCATCTTAATTAAATCAAAATTACTTTTCATTGTGTGTAATAATTTCTTTTAGTTTTGTCTGTGTTAATCATATTTCTTAAATGTAAATATAAAATAAATAATAAGAAAAATTAGTATAATTTGTTTAAGATACAAGAAATATATTTTTTGTTGTTTTTGATTATCTATAGCTTCCAGGACTATTGTTTTATATAAACTATTGGATCGAAGATAAACATCTTAAATGAATAATTTTAATTATTAAAACTTGTGGATCTCAAATTTGTTTAGTTTTGGATGAATAAAACTTTATTGTCTATTACACAAGGCTACAGTTTTTATTCGGACAATTCGACCAACTTATTCTGCACTATATTTTAAACACGCCTATTATTATTGAGGCATTCAACATTATACAATACCACGATCTTTTTTACATACCAATAGTTAAGTACTTAGAAAATGAAACGTAACAGAATAAATTGTTTCATACATTTATGACTCTATTTTACGGACCAAAATGACCGAAAATAGGCAAACTCAATTTTCGCAGACAAAATATTGTTAAATTTTAGTATTTCACATTAAAGTGATTTAACAATTTTATGTAATACGTGCAGAGTATATATTTATTTTTCTTTACATGTAAAGTAATTAAATTTTTGAAATATTTATCCCGAAATATGTTTTGTATGAGAGAAAAATGCAGCGATCAGTTGACCTTGAATTGCGCCATTTATGGTCTGTCTAGCGTAAAAGAATCGCGAAATATTGAGTGCCGCTTGTCACGTTCCTTTATCTCGTAACTGGAGAAACGACAAGTTTGAAAAAGGGATGTAATAGAAAAATTCTTACATATAGATTAAGGGGAAAACAAAAAATCTTATAAAACCAATTTGATAATAGTTTGCGAAATTAGTCTCGAACAATGTTTGGCTACAAATTTTAAGACACATTAGTTTTTTTAAAAAATATAACTTTGCTTTTTTCTGCTTTTTCATAATGAAAAACAAATTGACGACTTTCTCTAGTTAATGTTTCGTGATAATATGCTAAAAACAATTGAGCAACTGAGAAATGTTAAGAATTTTGTAACGAAAATTTTACACTCTTAATAACATTACATATATCGCAAATAATGTTAACTTTTATTGGAGTATAAAAATTTAATAGGACTCTGTTAAACATATTTGAAATATTTCCAATTTGTATGTTAAAACTCATTGAGCAACGAAAAACATGTTGTACTTATTTATGCATATATTTACGTATCGTAGTATTTTGTTAACATCAAATATAGTAATAAATGTTACATTTGAATTGTATACAACTAATTTGTGTGAGTTTGGAAAAAGTAAATTATTTTTTGGTGACATCACAATGATTGACGTGGGACTTTTCATAGAACAATAGCAGACATATTAGCGCGAGTATTTCGTGACGCGTAACGCGACTGGCCGAAGCGTGGCACGATTCATAAGAATGTTGCATGGTAATAGCAATTTGCGAAATATAAGATGGGCGGGTGCGCTGCGCCCAACCAAAGATTATACATTAATTAAAATAAGTCGCTGATTAAGGGCGCGTAACGATTTGAGTTTCTAAGGTGGAATCGCGTGAAATAACAACGCTCATGATTACGCGCGATTTTCGAATTCCGATTTCTTTTTAGATTGGAAAAAAATTCATTTTCCTGTTGCACTGTTTCGTCCAAATTACACAACAGGTTACATTTGTTCGTGCGCATTTCTACAATATTCTTATCACGGCACTTATTATGTTCACCTTAAATTAATCTAATGTTTGTCAAAAGACATGCAATCATTCGGACAAAAAACTTTATTGTACCGTAACCAGAAGTGTCAATTTCCTTGTAACTTTGCCCATTTTTACGTAAACCGAAAAATTGCTCGAAATTTTGTCGCATTTATTGCTCAACGTTGATCTTTATCTCGAAATTATTTCGAGAAGAAAAAACAAAATTGTGCGGCCTTGCGTCGCAAACTTACTAAGCGTAAACTTTTAAACATAAATCGATCGAAAAAAGCAATCTCAGTTTCACTCTCCGGGCGTGGGAAATCTCGGATCGATGGATTTGTTGACCGTACAATTATGTAATTTGATTTTATTGTATAAAACTGCTGTTATCAATAGCGAGAAAGATCATTTGGTTTGATAGATCATCTGGACTGGTTCTGAAAAATGAGATATCTTGTGAGTGTTTCGTGTAAAACAATAATAACCAAAGTGAAAAATAATTACAACCATACTAATATTATTGTGGTGACATCTTCAAGAGTTCGGGTTCATTTTATTCGGCCCAAATTTTGTCGTATACCTAAGTCAAACTTAAAATTTACTGTACAATAAAAAAGCAGTATACAGAATTAAAAAAAAATACACATAAATAAATATAACTTACCAAAAAATATGTGGTCTAAATCGATTCACAAATCTTCATTTTTAAATGTATTCAAAGCTAATGAAAATTTTTGTTGCTTTCCACCAGATTCTAATTTGTGGAATTTCCGCTGTTCTGGGTCGCCCTTCATACGACGATGATGACGATTACTCGTCCGTTTACAATGGGCCTCCGGCACCGATTGGCCGGGACGGTCGAGTAGTGGTAATTATTAACATAATACATAAATCTATATTTATTACAATAATATTATACCTAATACATATACTTATAAGTGTTTTATCTTTATTTATTGTACACTTGTCAAGATTTCATTATCAACTGCGTTTTGGATAATTTAAAGGAATTGTAAATAAAACTCGTAATTTTGTTCGAGGATTAGAAGTTGTCGAAGAGTGGAAGTTGCGGTGTAAAATACGAAATTGTTTTAGGACACTCCTGAAGTAGCAAGAGCAAAAGCCGCACACCTGTCGGCTCATTCAAAAGTAGCCTACGACGGCAGCAGCGAGGAGGACTCGCGTTCCGCATCCTACGAAGAGGAAAGTCACGCGCCCTATGCGCCATCAGCGCCATCGCAGTTCAGTAACCGCGTCCACCACTATATCGATCATCCGGTGTACACTGGACCGGCCGCGCCACTCAACCACGAGGTATAAAGTTGTTATCATTGAAAGTTGTGACCCGATTAAAAAAGGAACAACTTAACCTGTTTCATTGTGAACTTCTTTTAATTGCAATGTTGTCATCACTGACTTTTCAGGGCCGAGTTGTGGATACACCGGAAGTACAGCAGGAAAAAGCCAAACATTTCGCTCTTTTTCACAAAGAAGCCTTGCGGAATCAGGCGGCGCCAATTCTGTATTATGCGGGGCATGGACCCTACACAAATTCGGGACCTGCTCCTTTAGCTCATGATGGACGAGTTGTGGTGATTATTCATTGAATATAATATTTATTTATAATTGTAAATATAATAATTATGATATTACATAAAATAACAACTTGTTTTTGTTTGTATCAGGATACCCCTGAGGTGGCACACGCCAAAGCCGCACATCTGGCTGCCCATGCAAAGGCACTTTCTCAGGCACACGTACCTTATTACAATAATTATTATTAGAAATCCAGGAATCTTGATTAACTTTTATTTCAAAAAGTTAAAACCACTTTTGACTTTTTAATGAGAAAATTAAATTCTTTATTCAAGAATGTAGATTCTATTCAGAAGATTGTGTAGCAAAAAACGTAACAGATTTGTTTTTGCAGTATAATCATTGAAATCATTTAAGAATAATGTAAAAATAACAGGTTTTTAGAAGTCATACACAAAACCAGGTATCTGGCTGAGAAATATAGCTTATTTAGATATGCAGTGTAAGGCTAATAATTCAAACTCTTTAATTCGAAAATTGCGATAATTCGAAGTTTTGCGTCGTAAAGGTACAAAAATGTTGAATTATTTAAGAACAAAAATATGAAACGGGAAGCAGACGGAACAAGCTATTTTAAAGCTTATTTTTGGATTTTCGTTATTTCGATTATTTTTTCCGGCTCTTGCGATTCGAATTATCAGCATTTCACTGTACATCAAAATGTCAACTTTCGCTTCGATTTCAAGATTAAAAATGTGATTTTTTTATGGCACATATGTAAACAGATATAGTTTATAAGATATTGTACTTTAATTTAATATAGCTTTTTCAGTTTTGTAAATAAAAGTTGTGTATTTAAATGAAATTGGCTGTCAAATAATTTGCAGACACACCTTTGAATGAGGTTTGCATAAATATTGGCATATCATGTTAACTACTGTTTAGAATACAGTTGCGAATATATGTAAACATTGCGATTCATTTTGTTCAAATTTATACGTGGTATCTAGGTTAAGAATAAGCATTACTTTGCGTACAATACAAATCAATTACGAATCGATTTTCTTCATCACGAACAGGGCAAGCACGATTTTGTTACATAGCTTAGTTACATAATAAGTGAGGTTATTACAGCACCTTATTACTAATAACGTGTAAATTTGAAATGCATTCATTATAATGTAATTTTTGCATTGGATTTGGTTTTCCACAAGCATACATCATCCTAAATCATATCTTATCAATAACACTTCTCTTACTTTGGAAATGCTCGGTTATTTATTGTTTTAATCAATTAACATAGAATTTAATTTCTGTATAGATTTTACAATACCAATTAAACTTAAACCAAGTATATTTCATGATGTTATGTTTAAAAACAATAACTTATATTACTATAATTGTGAGAATGTTATTTGGGACTTTTCTTTATTAGTTAACAAGATATAAATCAAACTAAGTGACTGAATTAATTAAACGATTCCGGTCCATAATATCACGGTATATAATATCACGGTACAAAATATCACATTTAAACAAAAATAACATTGAAAAAACTAGCAAAACTAACCAAAGTAAAAAAAATGTGCAAAAAAGTTCAACAGAACATGTTCAATATTTGTTTATTAATATAAATTAGTAAGATGCATAATTAAATTAATTATATAAATTAAACACTGCAAAGTACGAAATAAGTAGTCTACAAAAAATAATTAAATAATAAATTAAATGCCTACATTTAGAGCAACATTGTGCAAATAATCTAAAATTGTATGTGAATCATATTGACAGATAACGTTTGTTCATCGTTCATTACCAAGTTTTTGTTTTTTAGTTGGTGAAAAATCTTCATATCCTGCTCTTAATCTTTCTAGTTTTATTTCAGTTTTGTTCTGCTCATTTTTAATAGTTTCGAAAAATTTCCATATGGAAGCACGAGATCCTCCAATTAATCTTGAAAAACGGTGGTGCCAACTTTCAACTTGATTATTCGTTCAGGGTAAATCCTGGATTGTTGTTATATTGGCATTCCATACATCAATTGAAAATTTTGACTTCGATCTTTTGTTGATCTTTTTTTCGCCAACCCATGTTTTTTCATAATATTTCAAAAGAGGTTTGCACGTGTTAACATGTTTAATAAAATACTTGGACTCTTGTTTTGTATGCAATGTAACGGCATTTCTATGTTGATAGCCAAACCAATACTGATAATATTTTGATTGATTTCAGAAATTAAAATATAAACCCTGTGTTTATACTCAAAGAAATTTCTTATTATATACGGTGTCAAAAAAATCGTGATATTTTGTACTGTGAAATTTTATGTCGTGATATTTTATACCGTGATATTTTGTATTATGATATTATGGACCAATACCAACTAAACATCTAGTTATTTTCTATATTTATGTGAATGATAATTCAACGTAACAAAGAGAGGCATTGTAATTTTATATCAAGTTAATTTACAGTCAACGAACAATAAATTTACAAAGAGAAGTATATACATATAAATTATCTCAAAGTGTGCGAAAGTCAAAGGGTCGAAAAATGCGCATGTTACCCTTCTGCATTTCGGACACGATGTGTCACACTATAAATAATCGGGCATACAATGGACATTCCTTATATCAATATCCGCCTCGGCACGCCCATTTCTAATATCTTTTTGCATTCATGAATGAACCTTGTCGCACCCTCGTGTCTATTGTTTTACCAATTTGTCGACGATGTCTTTATAAAAGTATGAATTAGTAAATCTCTGAAGATCGTATAGACATGTTTATATGCTTTAAATTATCATCAATTAAATAGAAGAAATTCTAACAATTTTTTAAAT
>JABFPM010003204.1:0-14819 GCA_022817325.1 Idris sp. 1 HC-2018
ATTTTAATAAATGTGGATGAACTGCACAATAATTGATGTAATAAAATATATGTGCGTGCAATAAAATCAAATTATATATTAAAACCTACTTAAATAATTGAAAGACCGTTTTAAAATATTAAGTCTTTGACATTAGAACAGAAAAGCTGTCAAAAATGTAATATTTACCTACGTTTACAATTAAATATTAATTTAAAATTACGCGCATGTAATTTATCACTGTTCGACTTTATATTATTCATTTTTAAGTAATAATAAATGATAATTATGATAAAACTAAGGTGTGCTAAAACTTTTTTTTCACAAATTTGGCAAGTTGAAATTAACTTTCAACTTTTAAGTTAAGTAAAATTAAGGTTCTATAGAGAATTGCCTATATATCCTTTAAAAATGATTGAAAAACCAAGTTGTTTTTTTAAAATTGTTTAAAATTTATAGTTTGGTTCATACGCAAATTAATAACAAACATAGGGTCAACTGGGGTAGTAGTGATAAAAGACATTTGTTATTATTAAAAATTTAAAAATTATGAATTAAACGTTTGTTTCAATAAATAAACACTATTTTCTAAAATAATACAACTTTTGTTTTTCTTTTAAGGTTTTAGATAATTAATTTTAATAATAAAAAAAGTACTGCATAAAACTTAGGTTACCAAACTTTGGCGTTTCAATTTTATGTCTTTTTTTATAAAATAAAGTTACTTCATACTCTAATACAATGACTTGAGAGTTTTTTTTTATTATTGAATTGACATTTTATTAATGTATTGAGGAATTAAGTAATACTTTTAATTACTTACATCGAAATCACAATTAACCCAGTGATTTCTGTCACGTACGGGGTAATTGTGATATTAAGTTGATTACTTTACATTAATAAATGAATGCAAATTAATAAATGAAAACTTAATTTAATTTATTACATATTTTTTTATAAAATTATTTTATTACAATTCATGAGTATACAATCCCAAAGTTCGACTTTGTATTTGTTTTTCACAATTAACCAGTTGATTCTACTATGTTTTTGCTTACTTGAATACATATCAAGAAAAGTAAATGTAAATGAGTATGATTAAAATATAATAAGTTCAGAAGATATAAAAATATAATTTAGTTAGTAATAAACAAAAATCTCAGACATAGATGATTTTTTTATACTCTGGTAGGATGAATAAAGAAATAAAATAGTTCTATCCAGTCTGGTATGTAATGTTATTTTAATTGTATACATTTTTCTTTCATATATTATACATATAAAATTATTTTTTACATTTAAATATTACATTTAAATTATTGATTAATAAAAATTGATCAAATGTTAATTTTTAAGTACCCAATACTATTGGGTATTTATTCTTATGAAATTTTATTTTCGAAGAATTTGACATATTTTATAAATAAGTAGCTTTTTCTCAGCCTTTATTAGATAGGTAGAAAATAGACATGCTTCCAAAGAATGAATATTATTTTCATGTTTAAGTAAAAGAATTATTAAAAAATATTCAATTTATATATTTTTTTAATTGTATTAGAATTTTTCAGATATGTATACAATTAGGGGCTGTCCATAAATTACGTAAGGCCGTGTAAGCAAGATAAACATACAATTTTTCATGAAACAGATAAAGACAATGCTATTAAATTTCCTTACGTAATTTATGGATAGCCCCTTAATGCAATTTTAACTTCTTAAACAGTATTAATTTTATAAACTTTAAGAACTTTTTAATTATATGAACTTTTAATTCTATGTTAAGTTTTTCAAAAGTGGATTCAGAATTGTATAAAGCTTATCTATAAATATATTTTATCACAAAAATTATTATACATTATATTATTGTAAATACATCATTATTATTTGTGTTTTCAATTTAAATCCGTTTTGCAGTTTTTTTTAACCATAATTAATAGTCATGGCTCTACAGAAATATTCTAGGATTCCACAAAATTTTCAAAGATGCTATAAGTGATGCAGAAAGATTTATACTTTACATGCAAACAAAAAAAGGGTCAAGAAGCTGCAAACAAAATGTAAAAAATAATAAGCCAACTGTCGGAATTGTATAAAATTGTATTTATATTAAATATTACAGTTTACAAAAATGGTGATTTTTTATAGATTCATCGCTAAATTTTCATGAAATAAAATAAATCTCCAAGTTAAGCTTTGAAACTGCAAAGTCCAGCGTTACACAATTCACAAATAGTTAAAAATTTAACTTCATAAAAGTTATTATTAGATCTAAAAATCTGGACAAATTTTTAAGATTTTGTTCGAGTAAATTTCTATTTGGGGTACGATTTTGAACTTAAACTTTTAATCAAAATTATTTTTGAATACAAAAATAAACTTAAATGCATTTGATCTTGAAACGTACATTTTTTTTACGAAATTGACATAATCAGAATTGATGAGCACCCGGATAGAAATTAATCATTATCAAACCACAATATATCTTAGATTATTATTTCGAAAACATTTTCTCTTGTTGCAGAAATTAAAGGGTTAGCTTTGAATATTTGTACGACAAGCATTAGATCGTTTTACAATTCGAGGCAAACATAGATGATAAATGGTGCCCAGAAGGCGTGTCGATGATTCCGCTAAATTTGAGGCTTACAATGAAGCAAGATTAGAGTTTAATAAATGGTTTCAATAGGAATGCCTGGTGACTCCCGGCATTTATTAGTAGACATAATAGAAGCCTACATACCTATATAACATAATTGACTGCTACCCGTTGCATAACCCCCGTATAAGTAAATGCAACGTTCTTTTAAAGGCATTATTTTTGCGCGCATCTCCCCAAACGTTCGCCCCCGTGACGTTTACAATAATTGAATCATTCCCGAAGGGGTTGTAGCCTGGTGTTTGACTTTGTATAACACCCTATGTTACACACTTTTTAATTTCTGAATTCCATTTGTTTAATTTTAAAGCTACAAAAAACTCTTGAAAAAAAAGTTTGTTATTTTTTTCTATATGTATAAGAGTTAATTTTATTTCGCCTTTAGGAATAAAAGCAAAAACTTACTATACGTGGATATTTATTGTCGAACTAATATTTTGAGAAATAAAAACTCAGTAAATAAAAGAAGCGATGTGCAAAAACTCAGTGCTATTGTACCATAAGACGGGTTTTTAATTATTTATTTCAATGCAGCTAAAATTTAGTTGTACTTAATCCTAAATGATATCTCTAAAAAATTGCTACATTTCTCTAAGAATCTTAGAATATCAGCAAGCAGTGCAACGCACCCTTCAGGACTTACTTTTAAATTCAGTTTTAATTATTATATTTTAATTTGTTTATTTTGGTTTACATTACTGATAAAGTAAAATATTTTTTTTGTAAACAATAATAAATAAGACAGGATATACACTACAAAAAAAAGTGCCTTATTTGAAGTCACTTTTATCATTTAAGGCAGTAAAAGTGACTTAAAAGAAGGCACTTGTTTTTGTAGTGTATGAACTGAAAAATTTCAATAATTTATTTAAAAACATGATTTATTTTAAATATAGTTTATCTTTAACCCTATCCCGTGCCATTGCGGCGCCATTTTATTGTCTGTCTTTGTTGCACTCGAGCGAGTAGCATAACGGCGTTCACGTATACTAAGACAAGTGGCGCCTCACCTATGCATAAAGCGCGACGTTCGCATGGGAGAGCGTTAATTTAACGAATTTCATAACCATTGTATTAACGTATAAATTATGTAAACGAAATGTTAAGGATTAATGTAAAAACAACAAACGTTTGCTTTGAAGATGACTCTGGCTATGAGTCGAAACGTTAACTATTATTATTAGCTCGACAATAAATATCTACGCAAAGTAAAATTGTAATTTTTTTATTCCTAAAAGTCTAATAAAATTAATTTTTATATTAAACACATTTTTTCAGATTAAAGTTTCAGAGTTCGAAAAATAAATCGTAGTTTTGATTAATTGGAATTTTGAAATTACCGATCGTTAATTTAGATTTTTTTAATTAAAAGCATGATTACTTGTTATTTGGATTTTATCTCTTCAATTAACCTGATTATTTGAATCGAAATAGTTTGAATACAAACGATTTTATTAGAATGTCGATATACGTTTAACATTCGAAAGAATCCAGGGGTGTCAAGTTTGCATTACGTAATGGAATGTTTTATGTTTGAAATCTTGTTTCGAAATTACCAGTTTTATTATACTTGTGAAAAAAAGATAAAGTCGGTAAAAGTGTCGCAGTTTGAACGAGTTTTGAATTAGGTTTATTGACTGTAAATTGAACTAGTTATTTGTCTAGCCGAAGCTCGATTCGTCAGTATAATATATAAAGCAAACAAAAATAAATAACCGCATTACAATTTTAAAGCGTGTTTTTTATTTTGTTTATTAAAAAATGATTAATGCTTTAAGCTCGAAATTAGCATATTTGCATAACATAAGTTATATGATAAACACAATATAACTTGACAAGTTTTAATTAAATATAAATACAATATTAAAAATAAAATCATATAATAACTGGATTAAATTTGCATGATCATTTTTTCAAAGATGATTTCAAAATTATTTAAATGAACAAAGTTCAAATTTAATTAACTTTAAAAATAAAAGGATAAATGTAAAGTCGAGAACGGTAATTGGAATAATACTATTGACATAACATTTTAACGAATGCGCAAAATTAATCTGAGATTCGATCAATAGACAAAACTAAATTTGTTTAGCAAAAGCTTTTATTTGAATTCAGGCGTCAACTTTGCACACAAATATATATCTGTTATGCGGAAGCCTCTTGTCGAGCAATCGACACAGATTTTGCTTCGTGTTGACATTGCGCAAATATGGTGAAAAGTAAATAAATTTAACAAGAGAGCCTGACCAGGAGGTAAATAGAAAAAAAGAACACGAGATGCGAATTGGTCCTCTTAACGGCTTCTCTTCGGTCAATCTAGAAATTTATGTGTATGCACGACTCCGAGGGATGCTCGAGGACACACCAGAGTAACGTCTCAGAACAGATAGATCAAATACCAATAAACTTTCCACGTGGTAACGTGCTTACTCATAAACTTAGATTGAAATTGGTCCGCGGGCTATCAAGTGATCGAAAATAATTTTCCCTCGTGAATTCCTTACACTGCAAACAAAATCTTAAACAACAGGATATTATTGTTATTATTATTCGTAGTGTAATACACGAACAATTTTTAAATGCGATAATTTTTCATCGTCAAAAGTTTGATGTATCTACTTAATGAGCTTGATATATAAATTAAATAAGACTTTTTCAGGCCGTACGATAAATTTTTTTTCAAATAAGAAGCGTAACTGATTAGAATTCATTGCATGAAGCATTCGTTGATTTGATATTTTTATAATAAATACTTTTATAGTCAGTGAAGTTAAGGTGTGAAAGGATCTCATTACGTGCAAAAGTATATAAAACCATGTAAGTTACTTCAGCAATAAGTTTGTGCACCTGCGGTATTTTTATATGCACTCATACAATATCATTAAATTTTAGGTTCTCGTTAAAATTTGCGTATAACCGATTTTAAAAACATAAAAATGAAGTAGACAAAATTATAGGTTTAGCTTGGAATTTATTGTACATTTTCTTAAAAAAGACAAAATTATGAGCTGCTTTGTGCAAAACACAATACCACTTAAAAAAAAAATTAAAGTTAATTAATTGTAAGATTTAGTTTCAAAAGAGTAGACTGCATACTTTCAAAAGTTAAGGATTAAGAAAATAGAAAAATCGATTACATTATATTAAATAATTTTTGCTGAGTTTTGAATGTCAATATTTTTTTGTTATATCACAATTTGTTCAAGGAATTGTATGTGTCATTCAATTGAATGCGTAAACTAACTTTTTCATGTTATTTAGCCGCAAAAAGTAATCTTACATGAGCAAAGTGACAAATCAAGTCGCAAAAACTTTGTCATTGACACTCCATTGCAATTAAATCGACAATACCGACAAGTTAATAAACTTTCTTAATCGTAAAACTTGTGTTTCGCACAACGAAATGTATTCTGAACAAAAATGAAAGTCTCTACTGATGATGAAAACATAACTGCGTGAGTATAAATGAAAAAGGAAGTAAGCATATAACCACATGTGATGTCAACTTTGATCTCGGTTTTTGCCATTCTCGACACTTTCACGCAATTACGAACGCTAATTTCCGCGTAAGTCAGTTTGCAATTTGTCAAGTCTCCTTTATGAGTTGCCTAGTTCCTTTACTAGATACACTCACAGAAATATAAGCTTTGAGTCCAGAATTGCCGTTTTGACTCAAGAATGAAAGGAGAAAGAAATATATGAACACAAGAAATAAACAAAGGTGAAAAGAAGTGAAACGACTGAACAATCGGTCTTTGTCTTTTTCTTGTGTTTATATATTTCTTTCTTCTTTCATTCTTGAGTCAAAACGGCAATTCTGGACTCAAAACTTATATTTCTGTGAGTGTAAAGAAATTATCTGCGTTATTTAATTGCAAAAATTGTAAGAATATTTCTATAAAAGTTACCTATGAAATTTCTGCTTAAATTTTTAACAAAGGTAAAATAATTTTAAAATGAGTTAATTCACGATAATAAAAAATGTATTAATGTAGGATTATCATGAATTAAAATGTAAACATTCAAAAATGTATATCGACGCGTCTTACGAAAAAAGGTTAAGTCAAAGAATCCTTAAAAAATAGGTTAAATCAAAGAATTCGCGGAAAATAGTTTAAGTCAAACAATTTTAGTGAAAAACAAGATAACTCAAATATTTGTGTGAAAAACAGAATAACTCGAAGTGAAAAATATCTGAGTTATCCTGTTTTTCAGCGATTCTTTGAGCCTATTTTTCACCGATTTTTTGACTAACCGGTTTTTCGTAAGACGTGTCGATTCATAAATTTTTTGTTCTTGAAAAGATAAAATTATAATAATTATAACAATAAATATGAAAGCTCTAATAGTTAAAAATTAAAATACAAAATAAAATGTAAAATATTCATGATATAATTTTGACTGAGAAATATGTATTTATTGAGCACATGCTATTGAAATTATAACATAAATGAATGTAAATAGGTAATGAATTATAGTTATATGAGAATAGTAAAACATCTTTTTTTAGGTCACGACAAAAGAGTAAACTTGTTCTCCTTTAGTGCCTCAAAATGGATCTATGTCTTTCTTTTGAAGCTAAATTATTTATTTGCACTAGTTTCTCGACGTAAGAAAAATTGAATACAAAAATGTAAAGAAAATTTAAATTTTATGATGATTTTTAAAAAATTATTAAATTAAAATATCTGTTTGAAATCCCTAGATAATTTATATCCAGAGAAGTTCATTCAATGTTTTTTTATTTTTATGCACATATTTAGATTAAAAAGTTAACACTAGTATTGAAAAATTACATTTTTATTAAGATATTTCCTTAATTTCCTTAATGGGAATAATATTTTCTTAAACTTTCTTCTTTTAAATCAATCCAAAAATGAAATACAATTCTTCTTGAAATGCTTTCCAGAATATTGAAAATGCAAAGACGAATGCAGTTTTATATTTAATTACTGTTAAAAGATTTTGAGATATGTTTGTTTATATTCAGATACTTAGTATGTCTGTCACATTCTCTTAATATTTAGTGCTATTCTGTTGTAATGATCTCCGATCCTGATAAGAAACTGTTGTTTTAGATACTTTGATAATATCGTCACTTGTAAAAGAGAAAAAGCTACGGAAACTGTACTTAATATTTTTAATAACTTTAGTTTAAAGATAGTTATCACGTGTAGTGAAATGTACATACATACGACGTACTAGAAAATCGAAAAGCGAATAGATTTTTGTTTAAAGGTAATGGAAAATAATGAATAACTAACAGAGGAGAAACGTCTAGTGGCACAAAGAGTTCTTCATTGTATCATATATCATTACTCTGAGATCAATAAGAAACTATGGATTGTTTTTGTGCTTATATGATAATATCTTTAGTATTATAGGTATTAGCTCTTTGAATATTTGAAAACTATGACAATTTTTTTACCATCATAAATAAATATATCAACAAATAATAAAAAAAATATTTCTTTTTTTTGTTAGTAATATAATTAGTTATTTTAATTTTTTAAATTTATTCTTTATCGTTTGTTATTATAATTTTTTTTCCACTGTAAACAAAGTCTCAAAGAACTCCTATTTCTATGAAAGCATACATTTTAAAAGAAAAAAGTGAACGGTAACTTATCAAAATTTAAACACCTTTTTATTGAAACAGTTTTAACAGGCTGCAGTTTGTGTTTACACTGAAGATTATCTCCAAATGAAAAACATAGATTATTTTGCTGGAAATGAATCAATGAAACAACTAATTTCATTATTCAAAAAGCTTGAAACTCACTTATATAATTCTTTTTTAACAACTGCGATTAAAGAATCTTATAGCATTTTATTACTTGATAATTGAATTGAAAATGTAATTAGCTTAGAAAAAAATGTATTTCGATTAGAGATACAATTTTAAAATTTTTCATTATATTTTATATTGAGTTCATGGTATGCTTCTATGATAAAATTGTTTTGTAATAATATGAATGAAATTAAAGAGTTTATATTTTTTTAATTACATTATTCAATTTAGGTATTTAAAATATGTCGAACTCATTTTATATTTATAAGATAAAAATTTTTACATCTCAATGAAGAAACAAAAATATTTCTTGTCATTATATCACTGAATGCTTTTTATAGCATAAATAAAATATTACCTCAATTACTAACTAATTTTCTTTGTGACTTGTTTAGTAGATAATCTTTAAATATTATATTTGATCACTTTTCTTAATTAAATTTGAAGTAATCACTTTTTAATTTAATTTTTCGAACTCTTTATTTTTTTTTCAAATATATTAAAAATATATAAGTTTCAAGACATTTTGAGAAGGTAATCTTAATTAGATTTCAAAACGAAGAATTTCATAAAATTCCTTTAAGTGAGTTTTAAAAAAAATCATTCTAGTATTTTTTTTTCAATAAAATTAATGTAATTTGTAATCAATTAATTTAGTTTAATAACATGCCATAAAATATCTAACTAAATAAATATTTCTACGATTTTATAAAAATTCTAATTAAATAATAAAATATTCTCAAGAAATTACCACAATATTTATTTATAAAGGTTTAAAGTTAACAGTCAACTTCACGTATTTCTTTAATATGCTGATAATGTTGTACATTTTATCAATTACATTAAAAGACAAAATTCAATTACTATTATTATTAAATATATACATATAATATATAATTAATAAAGTTTTCTACAGTTGTTATTAGTGGGAAATAAACCTCGATGTAGGAATATTAAAGTTTCAAAGTAAAAGTAGTTATTATAATTAAATTTTACGGTTCATTTGAAGTATAATTATTATTACAAAGAATGACTATTTGTGACCTCGTTAAACAATTATTTCTTCCATGGTGTACCTCCATTAAACTAATAACTATAAATTTTACAATTAAATACATTGCTAAATAATAATTTAGAGTTTGATAAAATATTCAAATACTATGTATAATTTTTAATTTTGTTGAAGCAAACAAAACTCATGCCTACATTTTGCCCCAAATACTAGATTAATTTTTATTGCTCTTTCAATGCTATACTTCAAATTTAAGAACAACTTTAAACAATTTGTAAAAGAAATAAATTAATTACAATGAGCTGCTGCATGTTTTTAAAATTCGAAATATTCATTTCTGATACATGTTTCCATTAATCAATTTTACGCAATAACAATGATTAGTACAAATTATCAAAAAACACTGTGGTTAGAACATAACTGTGGATAAGTCCTCAAAAGATTTGTCTTCAGCTTCCTTTCTCTCTCTCTCTCTCTCTCTCTCTCTCTCTCTCTCTCTCTCTCTTTCACTTTCTCTCTCTCTTTCTCTCTCTCTCTATTACCGCTAATATAGTTTCATCTTATAAAACTCCACTTATTCATCCTCTGATGTTGACTTTAGCCTAGAAAAGCAGCCTACTTATCAAACTCCAGCACAATAATTGCATATGCGTCAAAAGCCCAACTTTCGAAAAAGTTTAGCTTGCTGTTTCCGGTTGGTGCTGCAAAATTGTGCGTCTCTTAACTCGCGGATGGCCCGTCGAGCAGTACTACCTTCTTTATCTCCTTCGCGAAAACCCGGGGTCGCGGCTTTCGAGATGGGGGAGGGGGCCCGCCACTTTGGAGGGGGCCCTGCCAAGTTATCTTTCTCTGTCCCTCTCGGTCGCTCCTCTCTCGCGGCACCATCGATGCATCGGCTCGCCAAACTCCGAGTAAAACAGTTCCACGGCACTTGGAATCGCCGACGCGTCGCAATTTGTGTGTGTCTCTCTCCTTCTTCTACTTGTTTTGTTTGCGTCGCGACGCCTCGAGCGAACGTGAAGGAACGCTCATATATACGTGCCCAGTGAAATTCAACTGCGGGAATAAACAATATTTTCGCTTCAGTGTGCTTTGGATTTTTCAAGTGTAATATATAATAGTTTTGTCTATACAATTCCCCGTCTAGATATAATTTTTCCGCTACAAAATGTTCTTTAGTTGTTGAAAAAAAATTAATTTACGGTACATGAATTGTTGTGCAAAACTTTTCAGTGACTCACTTATTTGTTGTCATTGAGGGAAAATAATATTGAAATTATTATATAATTAAAGTGATTTGCCTTTGCGGTTTTGTGATTAAAGATCCTTTTATCTAAGCAATTTTATCTTACTAAACGTTTCTTTGTTATGGCATGTAAATTTTAATTAATGCCATTGTAAGGAGGTGATTGAAGAAAAAAAAAGTGTCATCGCTGATTGAATTGTGCTTTTTTTTATCAATGAGTTGTAATGACTCATAAACATTTTGTTTAATATTTTTTTATCTTTTCTTTTGGCCAGTTCAAAAGTAAACATGTGGAAAGTCAATGTTTTGCGAACATATTTCTGGGGTCAATTCGAACTCGTATCACTTGATAAAGTAGTAATGTCAATACACAAAGGCACAGACTGTGTCCCAATTAAGTGATTTTCGTTGCCAATTAGTGACCAAAGTGCTTTGTGCTTTCGTGCGCTAACTACTCCTTATAAATATATTATATATATGTGTACGATTTTCAAAGACCAAACTGTATTTGGTCAATTCCGTTTCGCGAATCTTATTTAATATTGCAAAATATAGTACATAAAGGCAACGTTCCTTTCTGACACTTTGATTCACTACTGTTTATTCGCGGCTTTTCACGCAACAAGGTGCATCGAGGGAAAGTTAGATCAGCCCATTTATTATAGCCGTATTACAATTTTGCCAATAAAACTTTCTCGAGACTACATTATGTTGGCCTTTTTTTCCACTCCTTTCAATTAAAAGTGAGAAATTTATTATTTTAGGTTGCATATTAAAATTACTATCTTGACGTTTTTGCTCAAATTTATATTATAATGTATGCAAAATAATATGCATTTTTATTAGAGATTATATACAAAAATGGTATAGTAGATTACTACGTTTCATTATTAAAAAATTTATTCTTATCTGAATAGTTATTTTTCCATGGAATATCAAGCGTTGTTATTATCCTTGTAGCGATTGCAAAATAATTTTAGTAATCCTGTGATAGCATCGTTTTACTTGTAACACAGTTTTGCGTAAATACACTTTGTTACTGATTCAAAAGCAGCTCGATTACTGTAAAAACCGGTTTTTGCATCACTGTATATTAGTTAGCTAATTAATTCAGAGATTAACACTGTAGTATTTTATAAATAACCTGTTGTTTGACCAAATGAATGTAATGGATTTCATTCATTCATTCAGAAAAAAAAACAACCAAAAAAGTTTTCATATAGTTAGTTGATATAATAACCAAGTTTTCATCTGAAACCTAATTCGCTTTCGACGATTGCGTTCAAAATTTCGTTTGCTTTGGTTTGCTCTGCTTAGATGAGCCGTGGTTCTCGAATTGCTGAGTAATTACCGATCAGTTGATATATAAGTACCGTTATTAATGCCGATCTGTCAAGAAACTTTTCATGTTGATTGGTTCGCAGTGCACAAAAGAACATAAGCGGTAGGCTACTTTTTTCGCTCTTTCATCTTGTTTATTATTGATACGGACAATTCGATCGACTTTGGTGTATAATTGGGATGAGAAAATACCAAGGACTCGAACAATCAATACTGTATTTATGTTTTGACCGGTGTTTTGTTGTTTTATTCGCCGCAGCACAATGTTATTTTGATGAAAGTTTGATTTTAAATTTTAATTATGCTGCTTGAATCATAATATAATGAATCGCATAGCTCTCGTGAAAGTAAATTAATATGCACTTAGTTAAAATAAGCTATTGACTTGTGTGAATTATATTAACATTCAATATTTTTATGTTTCGGTTATACAGTTTATTTTAATTATTTGATTTCTTAAAATGTTGAATGTGGATGAAAAATTAATGTAGAATTTCCACTCAGATTAACTGTTAATTGAATCAAACTATTTATCAATTTGTTCTTAAAAATTAATTTATAATTGATGACTAATACAGGTCAACTTTACGGGTGTTAATTTTACATGGATTGCATTTAAAAATCAAATATTATTCTTCAATAATTGATAAATGGAAATTGATGACTGCTAAGTTGCATTCAAAAAATAATTATATTAACAAGGTACGATCGTTTGATGAAAAATGTTTAAACAAGACAGTGATGAATATTTCAGTTGACGTTAATGTACACAGGCAACGAACGAACAGACAAAAAGGTGAAGCAATAGAATACATTGCGTGATAGATGATTCAATCGCATGCAATCGATGTTTGAGACAATGTCGAAAAAAAAAGATTTCCAAAAAGAACACTCAATACTAATCGAGATTCTAATTATCATCGAGTATGATCGATCGAGTTTGTTCGGTACTTTAATTTTTTATAATTCGAATGAATAAAGTTTTTTTTAATTCACAAAACTTTTAACTTTGTTAGGCAAAAAAAGGTCATCAATTATGGCACGTCTCTAATGACTTATTAGGGACAAAAAATGGGTCAAACCAAGTAATTTCGCAAAACATTGCATTTCCTACTGGCTCCAATTTTTTTGTCGTCGTTTTGCAGCCCAAAGCTAACACGTGACACATTTTTTTCCGCAGCAGCATCGTGGGAGAATGAGCATCAAAAATGCCATATCCGTGGCGCAAATGTAACAAGTTGGTGTGACTCAATTAAAGTGCTTTTATCCGTACTCTGTTTCGCGTCGTTTCCGCGGGAAAAAACGGGGGCGTGGTACCGTTGGTTCATCTGTTGCCGCATCAGCCGCCAAACTTGCCATTGTGCTTCATCTTACGAGCCGCGCCGCCGTGTTATCGGCGCGCATACACATTAAGTCATGCTGAAAATACGAATGCTGGATTACATCGGAGACACTGGGTGAGTCGGCCGAGACCAACAAAGAACTAGATTACACGAAACAAATTAAACTAGTTACCCGCTATCTGAGTCATTGGATTCGTCTCGCATTATTGATAGTTAATCTGCGTTTACAATCTTTTCTTGTACAACGAAAATAAGCTGTTTTGAATTAAGAGAATGGTTTCGCTGCATTCAAATACTGTTGCTTCGTTGGAATAACGTTTCTCATAAAATTAATTTTGCAGTTGAATATTAACACATTGTTTTGCAGGGAATAATATTTGCACTAAGGAATTTGAACTCGTCTGCTTAAACGTTTAATTATAAATGGAATTAAATTGTCTAGAGAGACAAAAAATAAAATCACTTACGTGTAAATTATTTATTAAAATTACGACTTTTCGGCGATTTAGTGTCGTTATTTCGAAGTCTACAAAAATATATAATAAAATTAGTGAAACAATGAAAAAAAGTGAAATGAATATTGAATACAAATATTTGTGCAATTTTTACTTCTAATATCGAAATTTGTCATAAAAACAAATTAACTTTCAATCAGACAAATATTTCCGTCGATAAGTTCTTTCTGCAATTTGATGAGAAAGTAAATACAATCAGCATAATAATATTTATAAGAAACCAAATCGATTTTATTTCTACATACATCGAAATAATTCGGAAATAATTATGTTTTCAAGGTATTATTTACGAAATCGATTAAAATACTGTTGTAACAAAAAAAAAAGTTTTATTCAAAGTTAAGTTTGTTTCTCAATTTAAAAACTATTAATTTGCCGACTAATTTCGTGATTATTATCAATGTCAAAAATTATAAACCGAAAATTTGATTTTACAAATGTTGAGTGTTGAATTCAAAAATGAAAAATTGTAATTATTTTCAATCTTTACTATATGTGTAAACATTTATGAACAATTTTTGTAAGCAATAAAAATGAATTTAGTTTTAAATTGTTTTTAGTATTGATAAGAAACATTAATCAATTGTATACTACATATTTGAAAAATAAAACTAGTATTTGAGATAAGAAAGAAAATTGAATTTTGCTTTAAGTTTGTATCTGAGATCTAATCAATCATGCTTTATATACAGATGTATAACGCAACTGGAAATCTTCTTAAAATTTGATACACATAAATTTTAAATATTGACGAAAGCAATGTAATTATAAGAAACTTGACAATCTTAATCTCTATAATTGTTTAACTCATACATTTGATTATATAAATGTTGATTCCTAAATCTGAAATGCAAACTTCATGCTGCAAACAAAGGCACATATTTGCATATAGATAATAAAATTTTCATATTTATATGAAAATGATGAAAATATGAA
>JABFPM010003205.1:0-14817 GCA_022817325.1 Idris sp. 1 HC-2018
CTGTGATAAATATATACGAAACAAATAAGACATCTTTTAAATACTGTTTTTATCGTTTACAATTATAATTAAAGTGAAAGAAAATTGATGTTTTCTAGTGTCTTTCCTGATATTATTTTCATAATTTTGCAGAAAGCAACTAACTTTATTATATTATTGTGGTTTTAGTAAGGTAAACTAAATATGTTAAATTATTCACTGTAAATTAAAAAAAGTGTTATTGATAAAATGTATAGATTAATTTAGTTTCTCGATTCTTGTTGCTTTTCTTAATGAAACAAAAATTTCTGTTCCTATCGTTGTATATAACCAAAGAATGGTTCTGTTGAACTGTTTATTTCAAATTATAATAAATTTGACATATATTATAATGCATCTCATTTTTTTTATTGTCATTTTATAAGAATTCATAAATGGAAACTCTATTGATTAGAGATGTCGCAAGTTTTCTACCTCAAACACGATTTTTAATTTTTAATTTAAATTTTATTTTAGAATACAATTTTTTGTAACCTGTAGTAAAACTTGTACATTTTTAGAATAGAATTAAAATTGTCGAAATATGCCGAGACACCAAAAATAATATTCATTAAATTGAATTTAAGTGTACAAATAATATAAGATTTCTACGTGTATTATGAAAGTAATTTGACATTTTGATGTCATAGTTTTAGATTGCAAGTGTTTATGTTTATATTTCATCATTCCGCCATGTGATGTCGCTCGTAATGCGGAGACGAAAATTATTTCGCGGCTCTGATTCTCTGCCTTTGTTGTCAAGTGGGTGCTCTTTATGGACGAAAAAGACAGATAGAGACTATACATAAATTACAAGTATAGCTAGTCGCGCAGCTTTCGTCAACGGGGAGGAAGCCTTCGGGTCGCTGGCGCTACCCTTGACACCTAAAATATATCTTTAAAAGCCTTTCTTAAAAAATAATTTAAAAATCACCAAATTTTGACTAAAAACGTTTTGCACGGTACGTGAAAGTTATTTGTTTTACTTCTAAAATTTTGTTTCTCACATTTATGCATCAAATATTTCACTTTTTTCATGGTTCCATAATCGATTATTTTTAGCCTATTTTTGAACCACCCTAATAATCATTTATTTTCAGTTTCGAAAATTTACAAGTTTGAAAAAAATGAATTCGTCAAAATTAAGGTAAGTTGAAAGCAAAGTGCTCAGCGTTATATTATTACTAAGAAAATAGTCTGTAGAAATGGCGTGAGCTAATGGAAAGGGAAAAGAAGCACTTTGGCTGCAATGTCTGTTTTATCTGACGATAAAAATTGCTACTTATGTTACTATTTCTTGTACATAATGACTAATCATTCAAGCTGTATTGAAAATCATTAACATGTGGCAGCCATTGAAACATGTCTTTCAGTCATAACATGCACGGCACTGTAAATTACTGCACGTTATTTTGCCATAGATTTTTCAGCTCAGTTTATCGTTGAGTTATAAAATGCGTGTTGAGAGACCGGAAAATATGACGTTACATAAAATATAATGTGTTCCAGGCAAGGGATGTGTTACCATTTTTTAAAGGCAAATCATAAAGGTATTTTATGGACTGTATTTTAACTCTTTATATTGTTTTTATTATATATGTTTGTCAAAACTTTTATATTAAATAGTTGTCTGTTGAACAAAGTCTTTAAAATAAAAAAACTCTTGTAATATTATAAAATACTTTTTTACGACAAATCGATGTTTTTCGTTTTATTAAATATTAACATTCATTATTTCCCTGGTTGAGAATGTATTAGGTCGATTAATTTCAATGAAACTGTTTAATTGAGTTTGAAACGAAATCGTTTTACCGAAATTATATTGAAACAAATTTACATCCGCACAATTATATAGCTCGACAGTCATGTTAACGATTTTCATAATGGAGTAACAATGAAATACTCTATACTTATCTCTAATGCACCGGTGATGCAACAGCCTGACAACACACAGGCGTTAAAACAAGGCAAACCACAAATACCAGACGAACTGTCGAGCGGTGTAACAATATTCGTTTGAGCGCGATGTAACTGGTGGTCAAAATCGCCACTAGGCGGCTAATTAATAGCAAAATTCGTTCAGGAAATCAAGAGTCTATTTCCTCGAGTTGACACTTAGATAAATCTAATTAAGTTTGGTCTTTAATTAAGCTTATATAATAATTCATTGACTCTCAAATATAGAAACGTTTCGTTAAATTGCTAAAGTTTAATTTAATTGTGTGAAATACAATAAAATAATCTGAGTGTCAGATTGCATTTAAAACACACACATCTTTATTGGTTTTTAAAAACAGTCATTTGTTTTTTACACAAAAAGTTTATCGTTCAATCTTGTTAATCGAATTAAATGTTTCAAAACCAAAAAAATTGTTGAAAACTCGAAACCGATGAAAAATAACTTGATTGCCAACATTTTCTTACAAAACGTTTTTTTTTTTAAATTGTTCATTATAATGTTGTATTCAAAATTAAGTAACATCGTTAATCTTATTGAATGTTGAATTTAATTAATTATAGCATAAAATTTGCTTTCACGTCTATGTTATTATGAAGGATCTGTAAGTTATATATCAGTTCTATCACTTCAATTTAGTATCTCGTATACATTACACAATACAAGAATACGTGTAAACTGTGAAATTAATTTAAATTTATCATTAGATTGTTTATTTCTCAAAGAGCATTTCAACATATTGAAACAATGGTTTATAGTTTAACAGAACGTTTTGCATTATTCCCTATCAATAGAAGAGCAGCGATGCCTGATTTGATTTGAGTTATTAAGACAAGATTAACAATAATCAAATGAGAATATTATTCATAGTAAATTATGAAATGGACTTCTAGTTTATAATTGCAATATTTAAACAATATTTGTGTTTATTTTACAGTAATAAAAATCATTAATAGGTAAATCGTATTTTATTGCAACAGATATTCTTGTTTGTATTATAATAAGTTACAAATTAAAAATAATTTGTTTTTTTGAATTTATTTCAGATTAATAATTGATATTGAAAAATAAACTTTTAGACAATAATTTTCATCCATTAAAATTACTTTAATTGGCCGAAAACAGACATATTTAAATCAGGGGCATCACGCTTGACGTGCATTGATATATATCCCTTCGAATGAAACAAATCAGCTCTTTAAATTACCAAACTACACATTACGCTCGGTTTTTCGCTCATCCTCTTAATTTTATCACACTTTTTCCTCGTTGCTTGTCTCTTTTTCCGAGCTCTCTGATACGCAGTGAATAACGGCGCATTTAGTAATCCACAATGCAAAATCTGCAACGCGAAATTTAAACATTCGTTCGTGCGAATGTTAAAAAAAGTAATTCACGTGTCTCTAGCTTTTCTTTTCCGCACTTTTCAGTTCTTCATTTTTCTGTCAAAACTCTGCGGGGTTATTAATATCAAAACTAAAAGAAAACTTTTTATACTGTTCTAAAGTTAATATTAATTATTACAAAATTACAAGTCAACGATAAGTTCAGCACTTGTGATATTATTATTATTATTATTATTTTGTTCATCATAAAATAAAAAAAATATTTAAAGATTCTAGAATTAAAATTTTGTAATTTTAAAAATAAAGTACAAAGTTATAAAAATGTTCAATTAATAAACAAAATTGTATAATATTTTGTAAATAAAATTATCTACAAAAAAATGATCATGCTTGAATGATTACACTTTAAAAAAAGACAAAACATAAAGTTATGTTTGCACAAAAAGACTTTTATCTCAACTGCTCGTAGAATTCATGAAAAATAAAAAGGAATGAATGATCAAAAGTGGATGCCTGCTTCTGGAGAATTCTTAAATGGAGGTAAAAAAAAATGGCGAGACACCGTGATTTCCGGTCGGTTTGGTCCCCGAATAAGAAACGATTTGCGTCAATGAACATGCATTCTTTCGAAGGGGTTGAATGCCGGGCGTGGAAGCCAGCTCAACCAGGCATTAAATGCGCCGAAACTACCGCCATCGCTCGCGTAAATCGCCAACCACGTACTATCACGTCGCCAATCGAAATTTAATGCCGGTGTTGTTGCACGGGTTCGAATCCAAACTAAATCTGTTTAACAATATTATTCAGTTTGTTTAATTTATATATTTCATTTATTATACAATTGTTTTTTTTTATTTCCATTGTTTTTCGCTTAAATAAAATGTTATTCAAATCGGGGAATCCCCTCTATTATAAGCGCGGGATCAACATACATTTGAATGGTCATTTGTCAAAAGAATCGCCAGTAATACAAGCATGTTATTGACCGATGTAGAAAATGATCATTTTTTTCTGTTTTTTCACTCTTGAAATTTGATTTTTATTACGAAATTGATAGCAGTTTCCTGCAATTCATACTTGTTTTTGCTGATAAATGTAAAGTTAAATTTTACATCGACATTGACATTTCAATCGATTTTTTATAGTTGTGCGTGAATTCAATTGTAGATTTAGTACATTTTGAATTTAGTGGGAGTAATAAAATTACTTTTATTTACGATGCATTTCAAAATAAATTTTGTAACAAGTTATGAATTCAAGCAAAATTCATAACAGACATTATTCAACTGAAGTTGTTGATTATAATTAATATTAAATAATTTATTTAATGCAATTGTGTAAATTAATTGAGAATAAAAAATATCATTGTCAGTTAATAATTATATCTGTAACAGAAGTAATTTATCGAGCAAAATAATTTAGTTATAATATTATACATAATATGATATTTTAAAATAAAATTCAATTTATTGTTTATTTGAAATCTATTGTTTATTTGTTACATTTCAAGTGCATTGAAATACAAAGCTATAATTATATTTTGCCCTGTCAAATAATTTATCAAATTTATTTTATATTCTGCAAAATTCAAGATAAATTAATATCATTATTTGTAATTACTTCCTAAAAGAATATGTTAATACTTTTAAAATTTGTATTAAAATATCGAATTACATCCTTAAATTTATTTGCAAAAGACCAAGTAATTTCATTTCTGTAAATCCAAAATTTTAAATTTATCAATTCATTATCAAACGAAGTTAATTTTAGCACCAAGTACACAATTATTCTGAATATTATTCAACATTTTCCATGTTAAACCCATTGTTTTGAAAATGTTTCTGAATTATCATCAATTTTATGGCAAATTTTTATTTTCAACTAAAGTTTTACCTAAAATACTTGAAGTACACATTTTGAAAATAAAACACTGAAAATATCAATCAACATTTATTTAGTTGATCAACTTTTAATATTTTTTTGTTGTAAAACTTAAGATATCAATAAATTGATTAATTATAAATAAAATATTAGTTAAATACTTAACAAATAAATATGATTTGTACCATCTCAGAATTTAACACTTTCTTGATGAAATATATTTCTCAATCAAAAAAAATCTCTCTCAAAATATGTGTAAATGCATTAGACAGCGACTTATGCAAATTCAATCAGTAACTTGAACACAAAATTAACTTCTTTATTAATTAAATTATCATAGAAATTAGATGCATTATTGGGATGGATTTTCGTAAAACCAGATTCACAAACAAAATATTTCATATAGTGATTGGATTATAAGATGATAGGTTCGCTCAAAAAGACATGATTAATTCGAAGCTTCTAAGAAACTTGTACGAATTTTGATCTATCACCGGTTTAAGCAAACTGTGTATGCGCAAGACAAACTGGCGCCATCCACCGAATATGAGTTTGGTCTTGATATTAAGAAAGCATGACTGTATAATGTAATTTATAAATTTTCTCAATATTACATCGAACATTAACACAATTATTCCTTTTAACATTAAATCTTACGAGATAATTATTTTTCAATTTTTAAATAAAATCAATTTTCAACTTTAAGAAAAACTAAATTAATTTTTCAAATAAACCTTTTAATCATTTAACTATACTTTAAATTTGCATTTTCCTATTACACCGAAAAGTTGTCAGCAAATTTAGTTTAATATGTGCCACTCTTAACGACTCAACTCGTAAAATATTTCGCAGCTTTTACAGTATATACATCTTTTCTCATATGGATAAGTTAGTAAAATTCGAGTTTAATACGGTGCACCGTTTTTACGAACTTCTCTCAATTTTCATTTTCACCGGTGATCTGTTTAGAAAGTTTGCGAGCAAAAATTCCTCGGGATATATTGAACGTTACGCTATGTCAATTTGTGACCGCATTGAGGATATGCGAACACATTATCTTCTAGGCGATGTGCAAAAATTTATATTATTGTTATTAAACGCACAGAGGAACGTGATAAAAGAGACGTATAATATATTTTATCGCACAATTTTATGGCAAGTGTTATATATTTTTGCAATTATTTTAAAAGGTTTGATAAGATGAGCAACAAAACTTTTTGCAACTTAAAAAAGGATAAATTAATGTGAGGGTTTTTTGATTAATGAAACTTTAAATTGTTGAAAACAGAATAATGTGCGAAATGAAAATTCATAGACATATTACATGAACATAAAATGTGCATAAATAAATAATAGCTGTTTATGAAACTTTTTATGCCTCTACGTATATATGCATGAGGACATTCACTTTTTATTCCAGGCTTGTAAAATATTGTGTAATGTATTGGAAAATATTTAATGGCACAAAAAATGTTGAATTTAAAATCGTAATATGAGAAGAAAAATTCTTGGATGTAAGAAATGAAATTCGTGTGTAATGATGGAGCAGATATAGAGTGTTGTAATGAGCTCACTTTTTCCCTTCTTATTTTAAGACCTTTATTGTTATTAAAAATAACTCTCTTTAGAATAAAAATTATGACAACTTTTTCAAAGTTCTGAGACTTAATTAATCAAATTTTTTAATTATAATTTTTTTTACTGACATGTAATTGATCATAAGAAACTAATCAAAATATATTTTCAATATTTATTTAGTTATTTTTTGATAATAATAATTTTATGAAAATTTGTTGATTAAAAAATGTATATCCCAACTTGCTTACTTAAAAATATCTTGTTACCCAGTCTAATCAAAGTTTTTCCACAAAAATTTTTATCCAACTTTTATTGCTTATTACTTAAAAAAAAATGAAATAAAGTTCACACTTTCGTCAAAGTTTTTCACCTGACAAGTTTAATAACAAACACGTCAAAAATTTCACATGCCTTGGAATCGAAAGCACGTGTTAGACATGCGCGGACGGGGTAGCAAACACGTGCTTCCAGAAGCTCGGTTGGTATCCCTTCGAGACACCCCCAAAACCTCTGGCGCGAAGCGTACTTAAAGCCAGTTAGCCAGTTCCGCGCCGGCCGCTGTCAGGGTAAGTTCGTTGCACTAGGTGTTTGCTCGATTTGAGGTTATGTTCAATCACGTTTCGATAAGGATGACGTCATCTGGTAACACGTGTTCATTAACATATCAGTTTCGGTTTGACATAATCACTTGTTGGTGCCGTGACGACCACTGACATTTCGACCATTTTTCTAGCCCAGCGGATCCGTGTGGTGGTAAGAATAAGAAATAACTTTTTTCTATTCACTTTTTTCTTAATTTAATTTACTTATTATATTATATAATTTGATACTTCTTGTAACATTTCAATATAAATTATCTCTTAAATATAAATTTTAATTTATTTTTCTTATAAGGTAAGTAATTTTTTTTCTTTCTTTTTTATTTTATAATAAAATCAGTTCAGAGCAAGTTATTGATTATGAATTTTATAAGATGAGAAAACTTCTTACATTTTATTAATATGGATATTTTTTATTAAATTTTTTTCTGAATGTGTCTGATTATGTATAGATGTTTTCCCTTTTTTTTAATATACATTTTTTACAGCTCAACGAGGATAAAGAATTTTTATATTCGCTAGTGCTTATATCAAAAAGCAATGCATTGGAATTATAACTGCACGTTAATATTAACACATTTTACAAAGTCTGGCTGAAATGGGATTTCGATTTTTCGCGAATACGTGCGTATGTCAGGTGCATTGTTATTTGCATTCAGACGAAAGCGATTTGCCCGCTTAATTTATGATATTATTACGAGTGTAGGTGTAAATTGACCGACGGAATTATCCCTATTTATGTATGAAAATAAACCGACTGTTAAGAGCAAGGTATTACATATTCGCAAATATTTTCTTAACAAATAAATGCACTCCAACATTTTCATTACAAACTAATGTGTCTGAAAATGTAATATATCATGACAAAAAGTTGTTTGGTAAACATGATTTTTAAAAACATTCCAATTATTTAAAATATATGAAATACGTAAAATATCGTAAAATTTAAACATAAAACCAGTACGTCGCTTCACATAAAATATAATATTTATTTGCGAAATTCACATGCAACATTGCTTTATGTATTTTTGGTATATTTTGATAAGAATATAGTTATAACAGAGAAATGATAATAGAATAATATTTATATAAATACAAAATGTTATTTTATTATTAATGCATTAATTTTGAATATTTTAAAACAAAATAACTAATTTAAATACACTGCTAAATTTGAATAATTTAATTCTACATAGAATTATAATTGTATACAAAAATTAATATATATTTCATCCTGTTACTATAGTTACTATATAATTACAATAGTAATTATTTTGCTAAAATATGTTAATATTAGTTTACTTATTCGTTTTGCAGGTAACACATTATTTTCTTTCGGAACAAAGATGAACTACGCATGCGCAGCATATTAATTTTTTTCAATAACATGCTCAGATCTATAAATATAATATCAAATGAAATCTCTTCAATATTAAAATCCAAACGATTATTCTTTGTTCAATTTTTGTCAATTGTTATTACTTTTCAGAACAGAAAACAATTGCACATATTTAATAATTTTCATGTACTATGAATAAAATTAGTTAAACAAATCAGCCTCGCGATTATGTTTATTTGTTATTTACTTACTTTTTTTAAGACAAAGTTATTTGACTGTAATCCGTTATTTTATACATTTCACCATAGACAAAAAAATTGACTTACGTTTGAAAAATATCATACAATCTTTCAAGTCAGATCACATGACAAATTCCTACTTTGTAATGCTCTTTTTCTTTCCACAATTTTTGTCCGACAATCACAAATAGTTTCAAGAAATGCGATGCTTGCTTCTGCAACTCCCAACTGATTCAAAAATACAATACCTACTGACGAGCTTGATAATCTAATAAAAAAAAAATGGATTGCACTTGATCATTTCTGGAATTTGCTTTGAAAAAGAAATTGTAATAATAATCGATGGCATTTGTTCGAGCGAATAAAATAAGCAAAAGAAAAGCTAACAGATGTTTCTTTTTTTAAAATAGTGCCAAGACACAATGCCATTATTTAATTATGTAATAATCCAGCAAGATTTTAAATATAAACTGTTTAAAATTTAACGAGGCAAGTGTGTGCGAGATTAAAACATTTAAATTATCGCAACTTCATCATCAAATTTGCATTAACTTTGTCAAGATTTATACAACTGACTTTGGCTCATGTTTGATTAAGAATTTGTTTACTTCAGCTAATCAAAGTGCTTCTTTTTGTGATGAATCAATATTACATGAAGAAGCGAAACAGCTCATTCGTTATCCACTCGATGATATTAATTACTCTCCTTATACAAGCAAGTCAGAAACTTCATTTTACTCATTCATTCATAATCATTTGCATTTCTAAGTTGTACGGTTTTATATTTTGCCGGTTTATGAAAGTAATTTATAAAGATTTCATTGATTTTTTGAATAGAAATGTTTATTTTTTTTCATATTCGCATTTAACATTTTTCAAATGAATATATTTTTAAACAATAACTAATGTGAATTACTTTTTCATAATGATAACTTAACTTTTCAATTTTCTTTTTAAAATTTCAAAGCAAATTTATAAATAGTTCTAATAATCTTTTAAATGAAAATTATAAAGTTAATGTTTTATTGAAATCTAAAATTAAGCTGTGATTTTAAATAGAAAACAAAATAACAGTGAAAAAGCAGCACAAAAAACAGCTTGATATAATTTAGTTTTAAATTATAAGTTTATTTTATATTTTATTTTATATTTAAATAATTTTCATTGTGTATTAAGATAAAATGTTATTTTTTTGTTGGAATTTCAATTTAAGTCACTTATTATATTTGTATTGTAAATTTTATGAGAATTAATTACTATTATAGAATAAAATAATAAAATTATGAACTTTTCTGTTTGATGTAATTATTCATTTTATTCAGTTTCATTTATGTTCGTAATTTAATACTAATGTTATTTTAATTTATATAAAAAAACAAATTCAAGTACAAACAAAATTCTGTTTCGTACTAATCAAATAATAGAAACTTATCTATTGACTGGAAAGCATGTATACAAATAAAACGTGAATGCTAAAGAAGCAATATATAACAAGTATTTTTTAATAATTCTAAAATAAAGTATATAGAAATAATAAAATTGATCGAACAAATATCTGACAAACTAAATAATTAGTAAAAATTAATTTCGACTAATAATCATTATTTTTTATGAAAATACAAAACTTAGTTTTTTGCCAACACTGATATCAGAGAAAATAGGTTGAAAAGATAATTTAAAAACTAGTTTAATTTTAAAACTCGAATTCAGATAAAAAGTTAACTTTTTCGAAAGTATCATTACAACAATTTGGCACAAAATTTGCAAATATTATAACTATTATTATAATTACATTCAACATTTGTTATCTGAGGTATTTCGAAATCATTATAAGTTTAGAATTTATTAAATTCTAAATTTATATTTGTACTATGCTATTAAGAATGGTTTTAGTAGAAAATTTACATAGTATTAATTGATATAAAAATATTGTCATTAACTTTTGTATTTTGAAGTACACATACAAAGAGATGTATACAAGTTTCTTGTATATGTATTGTAAATTTGTAACAAAGAAAAGAAAATTTAACCGTTTCTCATTTTAAAAAAACTTCAAGCAATTCTAACGTATTCTTTCAAATACATGCTATTCAAAAAGTAAGAAATATATTCAATTAAATATATTTGGAAAATTACATTAAATAAAATATCTATTTTTGTAAATGTACATATTTTAAATTGTAATATTCAAAATAATTGTTTTTAATATTAACCTAACTTACAAATAAATATAATATTCTATAATTTTCAATTTGAAATATCTAAATGCTTTATCATAAATACGTCAAAATTAATTATAAAAAGTATCAAAAGTTTATTTCCCATTTGAGTGAATTTTAATTAACATTTCAAAAACAATTTATTTCATTTAGCAATTGATGAATAAAAGCATTTATAGATGTGTTTAAATGTAAACTGTTAGCATACAATTTGCGTAAATTTAAATTAAAATTTGCATAAAATGTTACTATAAAATTTCAGCAAAGCCACAGATATAATGTTGTACAAACTGTGCATGTACACTGAAGATTGGAAAAGACATTTAATATTTTGATGTAATTTAATATCTTTGATAAATGTTATGTACAAGCGAATATTATCTATGACGAAGTAATTCCCGTTATGTTAAATCGAAATGCATATTTCAATATACTCCACATGTGTAGAAATACATAATTTAATTGCTATATAAAGGCATGCGTTAACATTTCTTAAATTACCGTTAAATTATATTATTTGTTCATCAAACAAGTAAAAATGAATAGTTTTTTTTTGTTCTGTTTCTTGACAAAAATTTAAAATATTTTATGTAACATTTATAGAACCGTAAATAAAATTATAAAAAAGACTTTTATCACCATAAAAAAATTCTTTCTGAATTAATTAAATATTGTACAATTCCAGTAAATCAATTTTCGAACATGTATTTTAAAAACAAATTATTGAATTAATTAACTTTTTTGCGGGTTAAGTAGACCGTTTTTTTCTTTCTTTTTTTGAAAATGTACGAGTTAACAAAACAGGAGTAGTTCACCTTACCGAGTTGAGTGATCGTAACTCGCAGCAGTGAAGTGTTTGATAAATCACGTATCTTTTTTCTCTCGCTCTAATTTTATCTCTTTCTTTCGTTCTTTGGAGTTGCGATTTTTGTTGAGAAGCACTTGCAACACGAACGATAAAAATTAAAACAATTCATAACACACGCATACACACACAACGTGCAAACAAATAGCAAAAATTTTCCCACGAAAAGTTGTATTTTAAGCAACATTACATTAATTATTGTATTTTTATGGAACCAGAAAAGCAAGGAAGAGAAAATTGCCGAGAATATGTAAAAGCAGTAGTTCTTGCTTTTGTAAAAATGGTCCGCCGCGTCAGCTTCAGGAGCGACAAAAGTGCTAAAACATCAAAAGCCAGAGCTAGAAAGTTCATGAAACGTTTTAACGAAACAAAAACTGCAGATGACCTACTAAGTCATGGTTTTGCCCACTCAGCGAGACTCAAGCAGGACAAAGTAATCATTCATCTGTTTCAAGTTAAATTTTGAATTAACGCGACATTAACGTTTACTAATTATCGGGGACTGATGAAATAACTTGAGGGAAATCAGCCAAAAATAAAAAAAAACAAGAATTAGTTTTTGTGAGTAAAAAACTTTTAAAATGTTGTATCGTAAATTTATTTTAACTTTATTAGAATATTTGTGGAAAACCAATGAATGTAATAAAAAATTAATCAATTTAAATTTTTTCTATAAAAATATAAGAAAAAAAATTGTAGCTCAATACACTGTTTTAATTAAATTTTTTGGTCAAGTCTGCCTACAACATTTTTTCGATGATTGCACATATCATAGCTTTTGTCTAACAAGCACGCAGATTAATTTGTCATAGCCAACTTCTAAACACTAAACTTTTGCTTTGCAATAAAATCTTGACAGAGTGCATCTCAAGAGCTTAAATCATTTGCCGGATTCAATTTTCGTATCAGAACTGTCTAATGGAAAAATGATTCGTACGAAGAAGTTGGTAGCTTTTATGACAAAAGTGGGTGTTGATAATTTTGACAAACGGCCGGGATTGCATTTTCAAACTTTCAGTACGTTTCTACAACTATAAACATATACAATTTACGTAATTTACTGCTGTTTATTTAATTGCAAAAGACCTCCCGCACACAAATGTTCTTGGATAACATGAAAATGCTTTTATTGACTATCCATACATTATCATAAAGGTTTTTTACATTTCTGCTCTTGTCCAAATAATTCACGAGTTGCGTTAACTTTTAATTTTTTTAAAATTATGTTTAAAAATGTTTTTTCAATCGAAAATACAATCTAACAAAATAATTTAACAAAATATATTCACATAAACATTACAGATAATTTTAAATATTGATTGTTTTAGAAGCCGTTTATTAATTTCAATTTTATCGTTTATTAAAAAATAAAAAAAAACTTTGCTGACCATTTTTTTTTATCAGAATAAATACATTTTTGAAGGATTTTTTTTTAAAAAAGAGGGGAAGTACTTTTGCATCCTGCAATTTTCATTTGTCTTGTTCTTTGTGATCTACAAATTAAGTCCAATCAAGTGCGCTAAAAGTATATCCGGTTCTGTTATTGATATAGTTAGCGAATGATGCATACAGAGGTGCCTTTAATCATTGATTGTTCATGCTAAACCACATAACAGATTTGCACACAGTAACATTCACCGGCAAAGGCAAAAGTCAGGCTGTCTTTTTATTGCTTCACTGAAATGGTATTAACGTCGCATCTCTGGCATGTTAAAATCACATGGTTTGAATTTAAATACCTTTTGAAAAGCGCCTGGTTGTTGATATTACGTTATTAAATATTTGTTCCAGTAATTGTTGTCAATTTGATGGAAATGTCGACATTGCCTGTCGAATCAAATGGACAACGGTTTGTTCGTCTTTTTGTTCGGACAAATTGAGGTCGATGTTCATTAAAAATGGGACAATTGAAATTGCCAACGCAATCTCAGGTAAAAAAAAACGAAGAAGAAGAAGACAAAACGTGAAAGTGAATTATGGAAATTTTTTTAGATTATATCGAGAAAGAAAAAAACTGCAGGGCACAGTTTGAGATTTGCAATAGAGTATTCTAACATGCTGGCAAAAAAATTGATATCGTGAAAACGCGTTTGGGGTAATAAATCACAATGACTGTGAGAAAAGTGAAAGAAGTGGAAAAAGTATTCCGTAATGCAACGAGGATATAAAAAAAAGGAAACGATCGGCAATCTCTGATTAAGGCGTTTCTGCGGTTCAAACGAATTATTGTTGGATAAGCGAGACGATTACGTCGACGAAAGACGTGAAATGAATCGGAAAAAATTGTATTTCTAATAATGATGAGATCGAAAATGAAGATAAAAAAAAGATTTGTATACATTTTCTTTTTATTTTTATTACTGTAATTTACAAATTATATAAACAAATAGAATGAATTTTAATTTGAAAATAATTATTCAATTAAATAAATAGAAATTTAAACAAATTTATAATCAAAATTTTGAAATCCTGAAAATAAAAAAATTATCTTAAAACTTAGAACGTGAGTTTTTACCCGGTAAAAAAAGTCCAGGTCTGATCAGACCTGAGAATAGTTCTGAATTTACAAAAATTTGTAAAATTTTTATAATTGATCACAATCAAGTTTGATCAAATCAAATTAGACCTGAATTTTGACTACATTTTATACAAATGAGTCTGATAAGATAAGTAAATTGAACATGCTCAATCAGACTCAATACATATTCTGTATATGATTGAATATGATCAGACAAAATTTTATTCAATCGTATACAGAAAATGTATTGAGTCTGAT
>JABFPM010003206.1:0-14805 GCA_022817325.1 Idris sp. 1 HC-2018
ATGATGATTCAACATTAAAATAATTTATGAATGACCAAAATAAGAAATAAAAAAAAAAATCAATAGTCCGTGTATGTAATTTTCAAAAAAAAAAAAAAATAATAATAATACTAAATTATTGAAAATGTTTCAGTTATCATTTCTCGTAGCTCAAAATCGTTCAACATCGCATGTATTATTCAGGGCAACTTAAAGTCTTTTATTTCTGAAAATATAAATCATAAATTATCATTGTATTTTAAAAACGATTCTTTGCATAATTTGACATGCATTATTTAGTGAAACATCATTTATAAAAAAATTATATTAGTAAGCTACGTTTATTGCTAAATTAAAATTTAAAAATAAAACAATTCAAAAATTAATTTAACAATCATCACTAAAATTGTAATTATCAAATATTGCACGAAATGTACGTATGATTGAGTGCGAATTAATTAAATTTAAATTGAATTCCGAGAATTATGGTGCGATATAAAAATTGAGACTGGTGCATTACTTTTATGCCATGATAAATATCATCCCCGAACAATACATTTTCATGAAAGTCGGGTTTCGCATTTGTGAGTGTCGGAATGTCGACTGTAAGACAGTGTAATACGGTATAATAGCTCGTTGGAGCTTCTAATGAATAATACGAGTTTTCTGAGATGACAAATCCCAACGACATTATTTCTGGTGCGCCAGAACATTTGCCTTTGTGCGCGGGCACATATATAAATTGCGTACACACCTCCGCTTTATTTTGCCAGCAAAAACTATCTCGACATTATCTCCAAAATCAGTTGACGAAAAATGCACATCGGAGCTCGCACATGCTACTTTTGTTGAATATGTATTTTAAAAGAAAAACAAAATTGAAACTATTAATTTAAAACTCGTATATTTTAATACATTTTCTAGTTAACAAAAGTATTTAGTTTACAAAAAAAAGATATTTAGTTTTTGGTTTTTTTGGAATAATTTGGTTCATTTTTTTGGACTTATTTTAATAAAAAAAATCTACGATAAATAATGTCGAATTAAAAATTATGTTTTTCCGATGAATTGCTACCACTATTCATCTCAATTGAAATTATCGCGAGAAATAATCCTGCAAAGCAGCTCCTTGAGTCGCATCGCACGTTTCTGCGAGGCTCCGGTGATGCATTACCGTGCAAGATTAATGTATCGCCCGGACACAGTTTGTTAGAGTGAATAACGATACTTGCGAACTAATGATATTACCATTAACTTGTCCACGAGTATTTCATTTTCCATCGTTCGATTAGCTTTTGTCTAGGGCTATCGCATAAATGTGTATAAGTTTTTTTGTATACATATATATATATATATATATATTTATATATAAGTATTTATATATAAGAGCATTTCTATAAATATTTTCCTTTAAGCGGTTTTTTTATTTATTTAATTATCAATTGTAAAGGTGATTAAACTCCATTTTGTCTACTTCATTTTTTTAATAATATTTTTTTATTATCTAGTATGACCTAGCAGATTTATTCGCTGAAGAATCTTGGTTACTTTTAGAAAATTCCTACATCGAAATAGCTATAACTTTTTTTGAATAAAATTAATCTACACCAAAAATTAAGGAAGAATTGTTCGATTTAATAAATTGTAAATATCGTAACATTGGAAATTAATTGGTTCAAGACTGAAAATTTTATAAAATTTTGGTTTTTAGTGATATTTGATTTGGTATACTCATTATATTGGTAGCAGCATTATATTTTGTGTCGCAAATATATAAAAAAAAACTTATTACATTTTATATATATATATATATATATATATATATATATCTAAGTTTGAACAAAAAAATATAATTATATACCGTGTCTCTTTGAGTATATCAAATCAAATATCACCAAATATCAAAAACCAAAAATTTCCATGACAAAATAAAAAATATAAAACTTAATAAGAAAAACTGGTTTGGGTTTTTGAGTTTTAATTGAATATTGACTGAGAAAAGAAATAACTCATCTTCAAAAGTTGAATATTTCTAAAGCTGGCTCATCATTTTATATCAGGCCAAAAACTTCAAAAATTAGCTTCTTTCAGTGATTACTTTCACACAAAAAAACCGCAGCAAAAAATAAAATTCGGGTGCAATCGATAAATCTCGAAATCTAGCAAACTTGCTCATATATATTACCCGACATTTCTAATAAAAAATGTAAAGTGTTTTTTTAAATTGATCAGCCTCAAGAACTTTTACTTTTCATTATTTATTTATTCTTGGGTTAAAACAAAGTTTTATTAAATGAGTAGAAAATCGTGTCCGGTTTTAATGTTTGTATTCAATTTGGTTTGTAAAATAAACTCGCAAAGTTTATTGAAACCATTTTTGAGAAAAAGGTACAGTAAAGTTTACGATTATGTTAAAATATTTTGATTATCTTTCTTAGTATAAATGCATAAGTGAATTTATGAATAATTGATTTAATCTCATATAAACGATATTAAAAAAAATATCAAACTATAAAATATTCATGTAACTGTAAAAAGTAAATTAAAAAAATATAGATAAAAAGAAAATTGATCTATATGAATTCACAATCGAAATACAAAATTTGAAATAATATTCAAAACTCTGATATTTTGACCGAACAAATGAAAATAGTCCTATTATTGTTAAGCTCAGTAACCATTTTCGTTTGAATAATTTCAAATTAAGTATAACAATTATGTACAGTTTATTATTCCAGAAAATCAAACGCAATATTATTAACCGTGATTGGAATTGTTTTCCAATTACTACATTATGTTACCTTGCTTTGATAATAACATTGTCATAGTAAATGTGAAATTTACTATTATATTGTTATGCATGTATCTAATGCTGCAACATTTATTGTCCAGGTAAATGTCTCGAACATGCCGTTTTAATTATTACTTTTGAATTATCAAATGTCATTGTTAAACGTATAACAATAGTAGTGTTAGTCCTCATTAATAGTGCTCGACTAATTTTAAAACATTTATCAAAACTGGATCAAATTTTAAAATTAGAAATTACGATTATTAATAGTAGTTTTAGTTCATATGTTCATAATCATATGTTCCCTTAAATCAACAAAAAAAGGTTGGTTTTCGCTGCGGATTGTTGTTCTGGAGCAATTTTTAGTTCTAATTGAATTTTTTACATCATTTTAAATATAATTAACGAGCAAATTTAATAATTTTCCCAGTTAAGCTCAGAACTCCGGATATTTGAATGCACAAAATGTGAAAATCATTTTTCCGTCTCATGAGGTAGACCATATTGAATGAGCTGTAAAATGTTGTTCCGGAGTGTTTTTTTATATGTAATTAAACTTTTTTTATCATTTATACTATATTTAACGAGAAAACTTGATAATTTTCTCAGCCAAGCCTAAATATTGCGAAATTATAAATCTATTTCGTATAAAGCAAGAATGAATTTTCGTAACCAAAACGTTTTTTTCCCCAAAAACATTTTGAATTTCGATTCCACATTATTAATAGTAGTTTTGGTTTATGATATGTTCCCTTAAATTGACAAAAACGTTTGAAACCAATGAGAAAATGAAACTTAATGATAGTGCAAGACCTTTACTAGTGATACAATTGTGTACATTAGCGTACGTGTAAATTTTTTAATAAACCCCTGTTGAAAGTGTAGGAAGATTAAATGTAGTTAACACAATGTAGGTCACACCTAACCGTCTGTACATGTAATTACGTGACACAACTTAAAAGATGGGGGAAGGAAAACGCGTTTCGATGACAAACTGGTGGGGAGAGAAGTTGGAAGGGGGGGGGGGGAGGGTGAGGGGCACGGTCGCTTCTAACTCGGTGCGCACCGTAATAGAATGGTAAATACTTGATTAGCACATTACTGCCCCCTGGAGGCGTAAAGTCGCCAAATCAAGAGAGTGACGAACAAACATTACACGGAATAACGTCTTCTCTTTTTAATGCAACTTTAGGAATTACAGTGTTGATGGCTCGAAGAAATTTATATTCATTATCCTCTACATTTTTATTTTTCTTGCTTTACCCGATTTAATTAACCCAAAATTAAACTGGTTACTCTTTATTATTCCAGTTTCCAAATTTTATTAACTTGTCATTTTTTCAAAAAAAACAAAAAATTATTTAAGAATCGAGTAGTTTATAAAATAAATTTCAATTTGAAATAATTTTGTAATTAGTCACAATGAATTGTGTGTTTTTAACCGTGAAATAATATTATAATTGCAAAACTAGCAACAAAATTTTATTATATAAGAAACAAGACTTATACCTACGTGCTAGTTCATATAGTTACAAACGAAGAAACTATAAAAATTATTTATGTAAACGCTGAATAACTGAAATGGGACAATTTTATTCAATCAAAATTCGAAACGAAGAATTTATGACAAAAATATAATAATTTAACAAAGTATAGAAATTCAATATGCCAACAACATTAATCAATTAACAAGGTTTGTTATATCTCTTATCATGTGAAATTATTTAACTGAATAATGTACATGATATGACGTGTGCTAATGTGTACACACCTGTCCTTATCCCGTTTGATGCATTACGTAAACAAGAATGATTATGATGTGACATAATTATATATAAATCATTAACAAAGATTCTAATAGAGTATGGGGAACAATTAATTTCATTAAAATGAACCCATTACAAAGACAGTTTTAAACTTATCATGGTAATATGCATTATTATCATATGCTGGTAAAGTGGTGTTCCGAACAATTTTTTAATTAAAATATAAGTTTACTTAAATATTGTAGAAACATTTTTGCATTTTAATTGATAAATTTAATTTAATTTAAAAATAAAATGGCATAAATTAACATAAAATTAAATAGATCGCATGTGTTTAAAAGTAATTTTTTAATTATACTAACTTATATTCACAAAAAATGTAATTTTCTTTTGAATCACTAATAATTTTTATAAATGTGTAAATTGAATTATTAATACTTGTTAAACTTGAATCTACAGAATTTACTTTATTAAAATGTATTTACTTTTGCAATATTATTATTACGCCTCAGAATGATCTTTCCTTTGATCCGCAGTGCGTAAAGTGTTATATATGATAAGGTGCTGACATTTTTCTTAATCGTCATACAATCATATTTTAATCTATTTACTGTAGTTTCTACTGTAAGTTAATAATAAATAAATGAGTATTATTTAATGAATATAATTAAATGAATATAACATGAAATAAGGTAAAAATGTACTGAAAAGTAAAACATAATTTTTTATCGCTCATTTCCATTTCTATTTACTAATTATAAATAAAACCATAGCGTTCTTTTGAAATGTTATAATAGATTACATATTTAATTTGCTATTATTTATAGAGAATTATTATTTAATGTTAAGTATTTTCTAAAATAAAAATTCTTTGTTTTTAATTGTTTATTTTAATTATTTATATGTATAAGTTTCAAAATGTATGTTAACAATTTTACTTTAAGAAAAATAAAATAAAACTGGACAAAAAATTAGAAGATTAACTTTTTGCATATAATAAATAAACGAATATTATTTAAAAATATAAATAATCTGTTTCAAAAATTTCTTTAAGCTCATTTAAAAGCATGATTTATAATTGATTTTCAACTCATACGGATGTTATCTAAAATACATCATATGACAGTATCCATAACACAATGCATTTGAATTTCAAGTATGTTTAAATTAAATTCCAGCAATTCAGCTTTTGCGAGTATTTCCTGTATTATATAAAACTACCATTTATTGACTTTAATGCATTTTTGAAAATAGATTAAAGTTGTATAATTTTTTTAAAAAATTATACTATAATATATCTGTAATATTCACTATGATCTGAACAGAATAACCACAACATTTTTAAGTAATAGTTATCTTAAAAATTTCTAACACTGTACAATAAAGTTAAATAATAAATAATTACTTTTCAATCAGTTTCAAACGAAATATGAATTTGGATTAATTAATTTTAATGAATATTAAATATCTTATTGATTCAGATTTGTTGAATATTATAATAACAAGTAAATTGGCAAATTTCTATATATACGTAATATTTTGTATGATAAAATACGTTTATAAAACATGATACCCAATAATAATTCTGCACATTATATTAATTATAACTTAATAACTTCATTATTCTAGATAAACGAATTTTAATAATATGGATGAATTTAACATATTACATTTATTTTATAAACATTATTTTCACCATTTTTAATTTTTAATGATATTTAAACATTCATCGGCTTATAATTCTCAAAATTCGGTGGATCATTTTGAATTAATTCGTATGTTTTCCGTGAATACAGAGATTTATTATTTATTAAAAGTAAAATTATAAATCGGAAATACATTCAACAAATTTTAATAATTCATTTAATACGAGTAAAGTAGTAATTATTGAATACGAGCATTCTAAATTAAGAAACTTTCATAATTTATTTAATAAATCAATTATTAATAAACACGCTAATAAATGCAATGAAAGCGATGTCCAAACTCTAAAATTTTAGCTTTCATATCCCCAACATGTAAATATCATCGTATTTCGGTTTAACAGTAAATGTATGATGAGACTTACGTCACTGCATAATTAAATATGTACAAAATTAGCTCATAAAATTAGCAATTTTTTTCTCTTGAAAGCAAATATTTTTAATTGTTAAATCATTCTCATTTTTTCATTACAAAAAGTTTATTAAACAAATTCTCTATATAGCGTGTTATTAAACAAAATTAAAATTAGTGTATGATGAGATGTTAACAAGCTTAATTTATGAGATGTTAACTAGAAACTTGCTAATGTGTCATTAATAACTAGAAGCACTTAAATGAAATTATCATTATTATTTTTCTCCTCAACAAGAGACTTTTTACAGTTTTTTTTTTATTTTCTAGTTTTATGAATCCGTTTGTGACAAACAAAATAATATAGACACAAAATTTATTATTCGGTTAAAAAATAATTTATTTAACAACCAGTTTTATGTCGAATTTGTATTTGCAAACATTATTTCTTATAATAATGTAATTATATTAACAAGTATAATTTGAAAATTGAAAACCATGAAATTTGTTTTTTTTTCTTGGCAAAATTTTACGATCCAAATTGATTAATATCAACAGAGATTCACAGTAAAAGAAATTCAAAAAAACATTTATTTTTTCATCAAACTTTTTACTGTGGAAATCCTCTATTTATACTCGAAGTTTCAATCTACTTTCTTTTATCATCCACCTTTCTTTCATTACTGTCAATAAAATTCATTATCTTTTTTTTGTATTATGTCTTTCATGAAATTGTTTAAAATTAATGAAAATAGTGAACATTCACTGTACGTTTTATATATATATTTATACATTTAAAAATACATACTCTGTATATACATATATAAAAGGCGCGTTAATGAATCGATAAAAGCGTGTCGTTGCAAATTTTCGGTCACAGCTCTGTGGGCTTCCGCATTCGAATAAATACATATATTACTGGGGCTAAGTAAATACATTGCAAAACGGACTTCAGTTGCCACGCTGTCTTTATTTGTGTACGACACATGTGCCCGTAATACTGTCACGTGTTGATCGTTGATCGCATATTTTTGCCGTTGAATGTAAATTTGGCCCGAAATCCACTCAACCGCGAGCGTCAATATTCCAACGCGAAAAACCGTACGACACACAAAACTATTTAATACGGAGCTTTTGAATTTTACATCAAAAGATTTGGTCGATTTTGTCCCCCGACACAAGAATTTTGAATGATAAAAGAGTGTGAAACAGAAAAAAAACAAAATATGATGCTAAAACTGCAAAATTTATAATCATTCTAAGCCTCTAATTGAGACGATTTGTTTGTATTTGTTCAAGCTTAAATGCAACGTGAAGCAAGTAAAAAACTCTAATTTCTAAATAAAATACCATTTCATCATATTCATCTGCGAATTTCTAGTCATCTGCCAAACAAATATTTTTCAAAGAATTAAAATTTTTAATAGTTTTAAACACGATATTTATAACATACTTACTAAATATATTTTCCAGGCACCGATTGCTAGCTTCACAACTCTAATGATTACAAAGTGATTCCTTAATGATCTCAAACAAAATTCACATAGAAATCATAAAATCTACAGAATAACCTCAAACATACTCCAAAATGATCCTCAAATGACTCTTGAGAGATTGCAAAAAAATTTCAGAGTGACTTCAACATGTCACCTAAATAGACCTAAAATGACCCCAGAATGAAGATTAAATGACCGCAACATAAATCCAAAATGACCTCAAACGGAATTTAGAAAGACTCCAGAATGATCTGAGTGATTCCTGGACAGTCCCATAAAAAACTGAAATTGATTCCTAAATGATCCTATATTAATCTCATAAAGATTCCAGAATGCCCTCAACATGACACCTAAATGGTCCTAAAATGATTACAGAATGACTACAGAAATACTACTACATGATTCTAGAATGGTCTTAAAATAACCCCAAAGAGGCTTCAGACTAACCTCAAAATACCCCATAAATAGTCTCATAATGACCCTAAATTGATCCTTACGTAATCCCAAAATGAACCCAGAAAAATCTCAGAATGGTTCCAGAGTGAAATCCAAATGACAGCGACGTGGTCCTAAAAGAACTTTCGAAAATACTCAGAAAAACCTTCAAAATGATCTAAAAGTAATTCGTTAATAGATTCAAAATGATCCAAAAAGATATAAGAAATATTTCAAAAAGACTTACACGATGCTTACATGACTTCAGAATGAGGTATTGATTAAACACTATACTGAAATAAATGTAATATGAATTTAATAAATGCACGAAGCGTCCCTCAGCGGACATTAGCCGTACTAATTTCGAGATGGTCGGCTGATCTCAAATTCGCACACCGGTCGGTCGTTTTACGTAAATTTTTGTTTGTTTGTGTGGATCATAAACAATCGATTTGAATTGTCAGCGAACATTTTGTGAGAAGTGCTATAGTGATCTCAAAAACGTTAAAAAAATGATCCGGAGTATGTTAGCTGTACCGAAAAATGATTGGCTGACGCACCTAACCTAAATATATCAACACACAAGGATACAGTCATACTTTATATTACTAGCGTACGAACAATTATACCTTATGGTCCTATTCATAGTCATCAAAGACAACAACAAAAACCTAAGTATATCAGATGTTCGGTTTTACGGAGTGGATAGTGTACCGACAATTTTTTCGTGCGTGCTCAATCAAAAATTCAACTATTTCGGTATTATTAAAAATTGAAACTGCAAGATGAAGAGACATTTAGACGTTTTTATCAGCTGTATTTACTTGAGCTTGGTTCTTAAGTAATAATTTTACAAAATTGCTTTTATTACTATCAGAAGCAGCAGCATGAAGCGGGGTTAAACCTACTTTGTCAACTGATTTTATGTTGTGACCGTTCTCGAGTAAAACATTCACAAATTCAATGTTGAAAGTTTTTGAAAAGGAACAGTGAAGCGGTGTGATTGCTGGCTAAGATAATTAACAATTATCACAAATAACGATTTATTAGAAAGTTATACATTTACGGTTTAGGTTAACGAAACGAAACCAATCTTAACCGCAAAACTTATCTGTCAATCTGCTACGAAAACTTGGTTGCTCAGTGTGCTGCTACACTCTTTTAAGCCTATTCCCTCCACTCGTTACTTCAATGATGATGTATCAACAAGAAATTTAATAAATTGAGTTTGTCCAATTTTTCTAATTAGAAACATATTAAATAAGCTCATGTGCGATTATAGTACATTGCTCAACAAGCGTACAAAATTAGCGATTCCACGCGAGTGTAAAATAACCCAACGAGAGAAGCGAGTTGGATTACATACATGCGTAAGATCGCCAATTTCTCTCACTAGTTAAGTATAGTGCTTTATCTAACGAGAATTGGAGGAGTGGCTTCTTTTTCCACTGTTTTTCAGTGAAGCACTTTTGAAGTTACACATTGAAATTCCCATATACGGAATCAAGCATTTTTCCCACCGTAAATAGTGGGGAAAAAAACATTTTTTTTTAATAGAGATAAACAAATTTAAAAAAATCACAGATTTAATATGTGAAAAACAATACATTTAAAAACAAAAACAAAAGTTGAGCTTTAATATTTAATATGTTTGTATTATTTGAACTTTTTGTGTTAATGTTATTTTACGAACAAAATTCTTATGTTTCGACCCGGCCTGCATTTAAAATAAAATTATATAATGAAGTTTTAAAAAAAATTGTTAAGCGTAACTAGTAAAAAATTAATTTAGTTAATATGTAAAAACAATTTGTCAAAATAATCTATTGTTTGACAAATCATCGAGATAATTGTCCTAATTAATTGACGTGAGTACTGGAACAATTAACAAATAATTATTAGAAAATTAATTAACCATATGCTTATGATTAAATGTAATTAATAATAGAAATTATTATTCGAGTAGAACATTATTTTAATACATAACATTTTAGAAAATAATATAATTTTAGTACAAATTTAATAGTAAAATAAACTATTTCGATTAATTTAATGAGAAAATAAAGTTATATCAAAAGTAAAATCATCTTGAAATTGAAAATAACATTGAACAACTTTGAAAAAGAATTATTCAAACTGCAATTTTCAAATTTATATGTAGATATTGAAGGCTATTATTCAGGTTATTATGTATCACTCTTATGTACAGTTTTCAATGGTTTATATTTTTCTGTGAAAGTTGCTTCTAAAAGTAACGTCAATGCGGATGTTGCGGGACATAGCAGATAAAGATGGACACTCATTTTTTTATATTTAAATTAAATTAATAGTTCATTTTTTTATTATAAATGAACTAAAAAAAACTCAGAATACTTATACTATTAATGTTAAAACATCAAAAAAAAATTAAATATTAAAAATTGCTGTCTATCTTTACCTGCTATGTCCCGCTTCATATTTATACACGGTACCTATTCGATGAATATAAATATGAAGTGTGTTCCATCAAAGTAAATGTTTTTTCACAAAAATACATACAGTTATCATGGACAATAAACAATTTTAATTGTATAGTAAAAATCTGTAGCAAAATTGTTAAATTGAAAGTCTAATTAGTTATTACGAGATCAAAATTTTATATATAAGAAGGCGAAAATGGAGAGATTATTAATACATTGATCAAAACAGTACACGAATCGCAGATACCGCTAATAAATATTTAATTTCTGTATCTTTTATCGACTTTGAAATAATTACGATTTGAAAAAAAATCAATTTGCTGCGTTAATAATGGGTTAATTACAATATTCGCGGAATACATATGGGCAATTCTGTAGAACCTTTAACTTTCAACATGCCAAATTTTTGAAAAAAAAGCTTTAGCACATCTTAGTTTTATGAAAATTATCATTTATTATTATTTTAAAATGAATAATATAATGTCGAACAGTGATAAATTACATGCCCATAACTTTAAACTAATATTTAATTGTAAAAACATAAGTAAATGTTACGTTTTTGACAGCTTTTCTGTTCTAATGTCAAAGACGTAATATTTTGAAACGGTCTTTCAATTATTTAAGTAATTTGTAATATGTAATTTGATTTTATTGCACGCACATATATTTTATTACATAAAGATACTGTGCAGTTCATCCAGAAGTAACAAAGTATTTTTTAAATATAAATATTTTCAATTACAAAATACTTTACGTCTTTGACATCAAAACTTAGGGACAGATTGCGATAATTTTTTTTAGCTTGCATATTAAATGTGCATTATTTGAATTTTTTTATTGTATTTGTTAAAGTTAAAAGTAATGTTTAATAATTTTTTAAATGCAGTTTAACTTTGTGCTTATAAATTAAAAAAGAAAATGTTTCTGCATAACCTAAAGGGACATGTCAAAGACGTAACAATTCGAACTTGGGATTGTGAAATATTTTCAAAATATAATTCTTATAAACTTATATATACTTACAAAGTGTAAAACTATATTAACTTGAAGTGCGCACACCATAAAAACTAAAATCTTCAATTTAATAATCTACAAATTTGAAGTGAAATACGAGCGACAGGTAGGTTACAAGTTCTAGAGATTTGCCCATATATTTACTTCAAATTATGTATTATATCAAATTTGTTTATGCAGCTGTAAAATTGAAAACCATTTTGCGGGTAACATGTTGTTAATTGAGTTTTGTAATACAAGAAGATTAGAGCTATAATTATATTGTGAATAATTGTTAAAATTTATTCGTTTGAATAATGTTTTTGCTGTTTTGAAATATAAAAAGATTAAAAAAATTATTTTTGAAAAAAAAACTATTGCTATTAATCAAAAACATTAATGTGACTAATATTTGTAAGTAATAAACAATTTCAATTTAGCATTCATTGAGCCATTATTGTTTATCTACAGATTTCACTTGCAAATATCATCGATTTGCCAATGAATCGAATATAAAAAATGTTTATTCACACTTTGACAAATTAACCGATTAACTTTGTCATCATTATCGGCGATTTAAAGACAGGGTATTCATGTGACAGATAGGTGGATGGCGGGGGTCATTGTGACAATGACGATAGAGGTTCAGGTATATACGCAGAGTGAAGACTAACGCAAGAGCCCGCATATCAAATGGTGCGTATCATGGAATACAAGGAATTCTCATCAACCAATATTGTCATGTGGGTAATGAACGTTCGCGCGCAATGAATAAACATGCAGCACTGGCCACTTTCATGTATGGAAATGACGATTATTTTGCCAGCTGCAACGATAATCATCATCGTATCCAGCTTTGCCGATCGAGTTCTTCATTTTATCACCAATTATCCATCAATTTTTTCAAATCCTGTTAACACAATTTTTTTAATTACCATCTGATGGTTAAATATTTTTCTACTTTATCAACTTTAATTTTTTCTCTCCTTAAACTTGATTACAGCATTCTTTTGTAAACACAATTTGTAGATTCAAATTTAGATAGTAAAAAGCAAGTAATATTTTCTCAGATAAGACAATAAAATGTGATTTAGATAAAAAAAAGTTTAACATCAGCGAAAGAGATTTGAATTAAGGAGGCTGCAGAATAATTGGCCTGCAAAATGGAAAATCATCTTCGTTTCTAACCCGTCACACTCACTTTGGCGCAAACAAACATCGAACAATGGCCCTAATAGCCGCGAATCTAAGTTTAGCTTAAGTTCAAATGGCTCTTTCTTACAAAAGGTGCTGTTTATCACGTCAACGCTGCGCGAAACGGCTATTTATTAAGCGGATAAATATTTAAAAAGGGGTTGGTTAACGATATTTGTTCACCTTATTTTTATCTATTCTTAAATCTCTCGATAATCAGAAAAATGTTTTTATTTAAGACGTACAGGAAAAGTACTTACCTTTTCCATGGAAAACTGTAGGAAAAGTGTCATTTTTCACGTAACTTATTTAAATTCAAACAGATGCTATTTAAGGCTTATATGGATTAAAAATCTTTCCAAAATTAATTTAAAAGCATTATTTTGGTATAATTAATGATAAAATTCATATTGATAAAACAAAATTTTAAATATTTAATCACGCAAGTTGGCAAGTTTGATGTATTAAAACCGAAACTAGTGCTTTTATATTTTCTGAAAAATATTTCAACAAATTTACACCAGTGTAAAGACAACAGAAATTCCTCCAATTTTTAAACTGAAGAATGATTTATAAAATGTTAAAATAATTAAATATTTTCATTCAATTTTTTAAACCAATATCACACAAAATGAATGTATACAATTTTGTTGTAATTTTGGAGCAAGAAAAATGAAATATCGTTAGTATTTAATTCATGTAAATTCTGCACCACAAATACCTCACGTTGGTTTATACTAAAACTTAAGTTTTCCCATAATTACACCAGCATTCTCATTCTTCAGAGTTCAGATACTAATGCTAAAAAATTTCTTAGAATAGCTTTTTCGGCTCATTACAATTTAAATGTTTAAAACCTATTAATTTAAAATTATTCGGAGAAAACTGGGAAATTATGTTAAAATCGTTGAAAAAACTGCTGAAAATTGTTTTTATAAATAAATATTAGATATCTTTATTGAAAAGTAATTATCTTGTTATTTAATCCAAAATTATCTGTAAACGTTTGTAGTAAATTTTAATTAGTTAAATACAAATATATTTAAACTTTTGTGTTTTAAGCAGTTTGTGTTTGTACATAGAAAGTGAATAGCATATTTTGCACCTAGATACGAAAGTGCGACTTCCGGTGCAAAATGACGGTTCGAGCATAGTGAGGGCTGTCAGCATCCCCGCCCGTGAATGACAATCGAAAGTGCTCGATTAAATAAAAACTGAAAATAAATTATGTTCGTAACGGCGATTCAGGCGAACGGTGATTGCCTAGTGAACCGAGACCTTAAAAACCTATTTCTATCCCCTCGTCATAATCCTTCAAACATTATACTAACCTTTAAACAATCCTCCTCCAACCCTCCTCAACAATTTTTTCTATTCACTTCTTTTTTTTCCTGACAGTTCCTCAATATATCCAGCATATACGATAGAAATACAGTCAAACCTCGATATAACGATTTTTAGGGGACTAGGAAAATGAACATCGTTATATCCGAATATCGTTAAATCGAGGGAGTGGTACCCACTTTATTTAAAATAATCAGTAATTTTTGTTTGTACTTTACATTTGATGGCTTGCTTTACAAAAGAGTTTCTCAACGATTCCAGTGTAGCCAGTTGTTCTTCAGTGACAAAATCCA
>JABFPM010003207.1:0-14804 GCA_022817325.1 Idris sp. 1 HC-2018
ATTCTTTGCATGATAATAGAATCTTTACAGATAACTTTTAAGAGATTAAGAAGATCATCTGCAATATTTAGAGCAATATTGTGCTCCGCGAAGAAAGCAGCATACCTGAGCTCAGATTCCTTTACTGTGCGATCTAAATCGGAATCTAAAGATTTTTTATTCCATTTATTATTATTTTCTAAAGAAATGTGCTCCAATAAATCTAAATTCAATTGTTCTAAACACAAATCACCAGTATTGTCGATGCAAACATTAGGTAATGAAATATTAACCGGCAAGTCTAAAGAAGATTCACTTAACAACGACTTGGACAGAGTTGTAGAAGCAGTGCATATTGAGAGCTTATTTACTGGTGAAGTTTCAACGTGAATTTCGACCTGTTTGTCGACTAAGACAACAGAAGATGAACAATCAGAATGCAAAGTTGGGAGACAATCAGAATGCGAAGTTGGGGGACATTTTTGTTTGTGGGTTTCCGTTTGATTATGCTTCACAATTTTTGAGTGACCACCGCTAAGAATTTTGTCACAAGCTGTGCAAATGAATCTAGTTCTATCAAAAGGATGATCTTTGAGCCAAGATTTAAATCGAGGATGTTGCAACCAAGAAGAAAGAAACTGTTTAACCTTTTTTTTGGAGGTTCAGATGATGAGTTATCATTTAATTCCGAAGAAGATTGAGATAACACATTTTTCATTACATTCAAAGATTGTATATGAGTTACTCGAGTTGTATGCCGTTGAATTTCAGTTAGACCACCCTTTAAAATTTTGTTACAAGCGCAACACATGAATTTGGTTTCATCCCATGGAACATCAATCAACCATTCCTTGAAGGATTCATTTTCCAACCAACCAGCTTGGAAGGTTTTTACTGAATATGAAGATGATTTTTGGGCAGCCATTTGCTAATCGCTGTAAAACTATTCTAACAAAAAGCTAAGAGGAAAGGGAGAAAAATTGAAATACAAAATCTGTACAAAATCGCATGCAAATTATAAATAAACAATGCAATTATTTAAATATATATATATAAAGTTTTAATACAAAATAATTTTAAAAAAAATAACTTTGTTGCACCCCAAAAAGCCGAATCAAAGTACAGCCAGGAATATAATAATGCCTTGAAAGCAGCCTGAAATATTAAAAATAGCCATGCATAGCAAAAAAAATCAGAACAAATTGTAATTACATTGCATATAGACATGGTAAAGCATATTTTATAGAAAGGTAGATGTAAATTTCACTTATTAGAGTGAAACAAAATATTGGCATTTCATATTCAATTATTTTATAATTTACTATAGTTATGCATAAAACTGCTATGTTTTTTCATATAACTTTTTTGTTTTTGTTTTATATTAAAATTAAATTTTTAACTTTAAAATGCCAATATTTCGTAAATTTCTCTATGAATAGTAAAAAATTCTAATTGTTTAAAATTTACTTAAAAATTATAAGTTTAAAACAATAAATTTCTATTGTGTAGTTTTAAGTTCTTAGTTTTAGTTTTTATTTTACTATTTCATTTTTTAAAAATTATTAGCTTTAAATTTTTAATTAATCATATTATATTATAGCATTCGCTATGTCACGAATAAGTCATTCACCAATCATTCACCCCACAGTTCATTCACCCATATTAATTATTATTTAATTTATTATTTTATTATTTTTGTAAATACATTTAAGAGTTCAGTCACACCATTTGTCATTATTCATATTAATTATTATTTATTCTTATTATAATTTTGTAAATAATAGGTCATCAAACCTGAAAAGTTATGTAACTTTAGTAATATTCAATTTCATTTATCTCATCATCCCCACTTTTCATAAATTTTTCATTCTTCTTCGACTATAAATAGTATTAATATTTATAATAAATAAACTTTATTTAAAAGTTAAAGAAACAATTTTTAAAACAAAAATTATTAAAATGGAGAACTTCATTTAAATGATAATATTAAAAATAATTAATAAAATTTAATGAAGGAAATTAGTTTTTTAATTTGATTATTATATTTAATTTGAAAATTATAATGAATTTATGGTATTGTTTGTAGGTTATGTTTACATAAACAAAGTGGGCAAAATTTGTAAAAACTGAAATTAATTTACCAAAATGTGTACTCCAACATCTGTAATCACTGACATTTGATTGTCCTCGGACCATTTTGATGAAAATAATGAATTTACAATTGGAGCAGCACTGAGATTGTGCAGTTCTTTGGCAGTCGTCATTATACATCAACTTTGAGGTTAGGTTTTACATGATCAAATTAGTGCCGGCTTCTAATGAATTTATGGACATTTGTAATGCGGTAAATGAAATATAATGAATTTATAAACAAAATTAATAGTTCAAAATGTCAATAAAATATGACTGTCAATTAATATTAAAAAAGAATTAAAGGAAATAAAAAAGCAATGTTCATTAACTTGTTAAGAAATCAATAATAAGAAAAATTAAGTATAAATTGCTGTTTTAAGTGAAATGTTCAATATTGTACTAACACCAAAATAACAAATCGTCTTTATAAAAAAATAAATATTTCTTTTATTTACATTCCATACAAATACAATTTTATTTGTAAAAAAACTACATTCCAACTACTCTTATTCTCTTCTAATATTATTATTTTCTATTAGCTTTCATTTGTATTCTTCGATTTTTGCCAGGCCGATTTTTAATGTTCTTCCTGTTCATTCCAGGTTTGCCAGGTTTTCGATAATCCGAAACATCAGCAGCACTTTCCTTGGTATTCTGTTTACTTCCACGTTTCTTTCCCCCGAAGCCAAACTTTTTATTTTTCATAGCTGCCTTTTTGCTCAGTCCTGGTCTCTCCCTGTTTCCACCCTGTTTGTTAAAAGACTTTTTATCGTCCAAAAAGTCCAAGTCACCTCTCTTGCCCTTCTTGAATTTCTTCACCTCCTGAAGGATCTGTCGTTTTTCCGCGTGTTTCTTCAGTGTAGCTTCAACTTGCATTTGTTTTCCAACTTTCCGCTGCAAACGCAACTGCCGAACCTTTTCCGACCTCTGCACCTCCATCTGCTTTTTCATCAAATTTTCCCGCACCTTTTGCATGTGCTCGTCAGACTTTGCCATTTCAGCGAAATAATCGTCCGGTCGGATGATCGCTTTGATTTTGAGCTGCTTCAATTTGGCGATCCCCTCCATAACGGCACTCTGCGCCTGCCGATGGAACATGGTTTCTCGTCGAAAGTCGTTGAGCACTGGATCCTCATTTGGAGCGTACTGAGGCAACTTTTTGTTTCCTTTCAGTTGTTTTGCTCTGCGTTGCTCTTGTTCTTGCATTTGGAGAGCAAGTTCTGGAGCCAGGGGAGCGGGCAAGCTCGTCAAATCCAAACGTTCCAGCCAGGGTAGTTTGAGATACATGTCGTTAAATTTGGTTTTTAAAAGACTCTGCAAAAAGAATAAGATTTTAACGTTTATAAAAAATAGTCGGATTTTTATTTGTAACTTATTCAGGGTGTCCACTATTTTTTATAACAAAATGTTTCTGACTTTTCCAGGATTTTCGAGTTAACTTTTATATTCTTCCCTGACCTCAGATTTTTTGTAAGAAAAGGTTTTCAGTTTCAATTAAAATTAAAAATAAAACAATTTTTGTTAAAAACTTTAAATTTAAATTATAAATTAAAATAGTTTTAATTTTTTCAAATTTGGCACTATTGAAAAATAGAAATTATGGAAATGACTATAAAAATGACGAAAGTTTACAGTGCCATTTGCTGATTACTAATTGTTAACGACTTTCACTGTGATTTTACAATGTAATTTTTTCATTAAATATAATTTTGTAAAATAAAAAAAAAAAAAAACAAAAATCCATGACTACTAATGAATTTCCCTGACTTTTTCTTGACATTTCCAGGTTTTTCCAGATAGTGGACATCCTGTTATTAATTGTAGTTAAATAACTTTTTTATAAGAAAAAGTAGTTTGAAAATAGAAAAACGAAATTTGTAATAAACAAAATATGTAGAAAATTATTGTACACTTACAATATTATTTATGCATTTCTTTTTTTCAACTACTACGTTCAAACCAGGCTTTAGGTCCCCACGAGCAAAGGCTTCTTGTAACTGTAAACAAATAATACTGGTTACTGACAGTAATTAATTAAATGTATTATTTATTTAATTAGATTAATTTGTTCATTTAAAATAAAATGTCAACTTTTTTGTAGTATTTATTTGTATAATTTGAAATAGAAAAATTAAAATCTGATGTATCCTCTTTAATGAGCTATAAAATTGTTTACTCGAAACTGTAATAGCATGAATTAATTGTAATATTAAATATTTAATAAATTTATGTTTAAAATAATAAACGTTTGTCGAACTTTTTATTAAAAACACACGTTGAATAAAAAAAATAAACATGATTTATACTACAAAAAAGTGAACAAATTTAATTTTAACAATTTTTATTTTAGTATTTAGTAAATTTAAGTAAATTTATATTAAGTAAATTTAATAATTAATCAAAATAAATAAATTTTTAATAAAATAAACGTTGCTTACCTCTTCTTCATCGCTTAAAACTGCATCCGAATCTGTTAAACTCATGTTTTCCTTTTTTTGAGGTTATACCGGTGATATATCAGTACTGTTATTATGTATGAAAAGTAAATTTCTTCACTTTGCAACAAAAATATTATTGTTGTACACTTTAATCAATACTATCAAAAGTATTTTTTAGTTTTTTTTATACAAAACTCCAATCGATGTTGGATTAATCGATGGATTTATCCTAAATTGGAGCAATTTAAAAAAGAAAGCCAGTCAGCTGAGTCAGTGTTCTCAGATAGGGGTCAGAGGGATTTTCCTTCTACCGCCACTGTGGAGCTTCCCCGCTAGCGCGTGGCGGCGGGACTCGAGGGAATATTCCCGCGCTCGGACGCTATTTTACCGACCGCTGAACAGTTTAAAAAAATTCAATATGTAGAACAAATTTTAAGAAACAGTTCAGTGACGAGAATTACGATACTGAAAAACCAAATGTGTAAATATAAAAATTGCAAAACCGAATAACATAATTAAAAAAAAAAATAAAACATATTTTTAAGGTTTACAATTTTAAATATTAAAAAATATATGTTTAAAATTGAAAAAAAAATTATAAATAAAAATAAAATATTTTTTTGTTTTAATTGTAAAAGAAAAGGTAAAGACCAATCACAATTGCATTTTCTTAAAATAAAAAGAAATAATAGTTGGTCTTTACAAAAAAAAAAAAAATAATTTTAAGATTATTACTAAGAAAAAAAAACAATTACGCAATATTGTTCTTTTTTATTTTTAAATTTTAATTATTGCTTTGTAATACTTACAAATATTGAACTTTAAAAGTTACAGTAAAAACTTTAGATGTATTTTGTCTACTTATTTTAAAATTGCATAAAAAATTATTCAGTTATAAAGAAATTGATGTTTCTCAGATATTTATTATTATGTTTTATAATTTCAATTTTTTAATAATAAAGAATTTAATTTTAACTTTATTTTGATTTAAATATTTGATTCATCATTTTCCAAATTCAAAATTAAATATTCTGAAATTACATAAAAAAAACTTACGTTTCTCAAAATTTGTTGTACATACATATTGAATCTCTCGTTTATTATTTGTAAAAAGCCACTCTTAGCCAAAAACATGCATGTATGTGTAAAAATGAAATATGAATAATAAAATAATTAAAAGTTTGTTTTAATAAAAGTTTTCTTAATGCATAAAAATTGTTTTTTATTTAAGCGTATACTCAATTCTAAAGTATATTTAAAAGGAAATAAACATTATGGTGTATCTTTCAGTATCGTAAAGAAAAATTAATTATGTAAAAAATCAAAGTTAACATTGTTTAGTAAAAAAGGATGAAGATATATTTAATAAATTAATATGAATAAGATTGAATAATATATAAAAAATTTGAAACAGTAAAAAGTGATTTGATAATAAATATAGACAAAACACCATAATGTTTACAATGAGGATTAGATTGAAAGGAAAGTTTTTTCTACTTTTAATCAAAAGTCATGCAGTTACAAATACATAATTGATCATTTTACAAAATTATAAATAATTAAATACATGCGCGAATATACAATAAATAATACAATACAAAAAAATAATAAAATATAACTAAGATAATTAAATATAGATGAAAGTTGTTTTTTTTGTTTTTTTTAATAAATAAATAAATAAATGTAATGAAATAAAAAATGATAAACATATATATTATGACCCTGAACTATGGAAAAATGAAAACTACACAAAGTAAAGCAAATGATGCAATGAAAATCATCTTCATAGTTATGAAAAACTATTCACATGCTGAATGTAAATTTAGGGGATTACATGAGCTGGTATTTTTGCTCGAAGAATACAAATTATCCGAGGACATTAATTCAAAATGAAGATCATCGAAAGTCATGTTGAAAGAAGTTTCATCCCTTGCTTTCAAAGCAGATCTAAAAACGCAAATCGCATTCAGGGTTTCAGCAGAGAGTTTGTTTCTCTTTTTGGTTTTAGTATCGGCTATAACCGAAAATGATCTTTCGGGTTCGGCATTTGAGTGAGGAAGACTACGTACGACACAAAGTAGAGAAGTCAACTCTGGGAAAAGCAACTCACCCTGTGGAGACTGCTGCTTACCTATATCTATCCACATGTCATCAAAAGACATTTTTGACCAATCAGCCTTCTGCTTTTCTGAAACATTCCAATATAAATCTTTCCAATCCTGCAGCAGTCTACATTCATCGAAACCACCTAATTTACGAGAGACAAAGACAACAGCTTCAAATAACTTATCTCTATTCGAATTGAATAAAGCTTGGCTATGTCTAAAAACTGTCAAACATGTTATAAAAGGATCGCTATGAGGAAGATTGTCTCTTAAATGTGTGCATACAGTGATATAGAATGCCAAGCAAGTTTGACGGATATTAAGAATTTCTTTCTCAGAAATTAGTCCTGCAGATGATTCAAGAAAATGTTCGCATTGTGGACCGATATCGATTTCTTCCAACGGGAGGTGATATATTGGCTTACTATAATCAAGCTTAAGAGTTACTTTGTAATCCTTGACGAACTGCGATTGGAGAAATTGAGATGCGAACAAGTGAATGATTCCAACAGACCGTGGTTGAAGCAAATGAACTAGAGTTTTTCTACTCTGAAATTTCGCGTTGAACATACCCTAAGGGAACATGAATATTGACTGAATGTTTTTTTGATATTAGCATTAATATCGATTCAATGTTATTTTAATATTTGGATAAAATTGAAATAACATCGAAACGATGTGTGAATGTCCGCTCTATCAATATTGTTTCAACATTGATTTTTCGACATTGAATCTATATTGAAAAAAGAATTATTTTGTATTGTTTCAATATCAATTATTCGATATTGAATTTATATTGAAAAAATATCAATTTAATATTATTTCAATATTTACTGCCGACATTGAATCTATATTAAAAGAAAATATAATAATACTGTTTCAATGTTCACCGTCAACATTGAACCAATATTCAGGAAATAACAATTTAATATTATTTCAATGTTCACCGTCGACATTAAATTTATATCGAAAGAATATTAATTTAATATTGTTTCAATGTTCACTGTCAACATTGAATTAATATTGAGAAAATATTAAGTTAACATTGTTTCAATGTTTACCGTCAACATTGAAACTATATTGAAAGAATAATAAAAAAATATTGTTCCAATGCTCTTATATAGTAGTGTTGAGGAAATATTATACTGGATAATATTATCTAAAATGTAATATGTTTATAAAACATATAAAGTTATTTATTATTAGTTTTCAAATAAAATCATATTCTCTAAAATTCTTCAAATTAAAACAAATTTTATTATAATAAATCATAAAGATACTTTTCATCTATACAGTTTAAAATAAATATTCATTCATTCGTTTTATATTATATGCATTATATTAATATATACATTATATATTATATACAAACAATATACACAGACATATTATGTATCAAAGTTTACAGTTTTCTTTTTAAACTGATACTTCAGTGAACTCGTTTTACATAACATCTTAAAATTACAATAAATTTACCGACATTTACAGATTCCGAAAGTTATAAACATTCAATTTACTTAAAGATTTTACCATTTTGAATAATATCTTTGAAATATATTTTATTACTAATCGATCTTGCATTTTAACATATTTTTTCTAAGATTATTAACACTAATATGTAAACACTTATTGAGTGACAAAAGCAGACAGCACGAGTTACATATAACTTTAAAAAAATTATATTTTTTCGGCAGATTTCAAAGCAAAAGAAAAATCTTCAAAATCATAAATAGAATATTTCCGTATTATTCAGTTTATGAATATTTGGTCATCGTTGATACATTTTTAGAAGCAGAAGAAAATATAAGACTTTTTGTTCGTCTTTTGATTTTATGCACAGCTGCAAATAAAAATTTTGTTTAGTTTTTACATTAAATCTGACAAGTTAAGTCATTTCTTATTATAATAATAAAATTTAAATTATTTGTTTGATATGTTAAAATAACTAAGTATAATTTATTTTTTTGTAAAAGAAAAGCTTGTTTTATCTGTATTAACAGTGTTTAAATTTTCTTTCTTTTAAAACTTTAAAAAATAAAAATATAAAAAAAATTACACAACTACAAGAATATAGTATTTTTTTTAACAATAAAAGTAAGAAATTTCAAAATTAATTTTTTGCAGCAAAATAAACGAAATTAAGTGGATAGTGCCAATCATGTGAGAACGAAAAGAAATTAATTAATGTAGAAACTTCATCTGTTTGTAAGCATTAATGATTATCTCATATAACCCTATAATCAATAATAATTCTTATATACGTAATGTAAAAAAATTAAATAACCATAATTTCAATGGGTTATGGGAATAAATATTTATTTTTTTAAAATTATTCAATAACCACATTCAAGATTATTTCTTACAATTGAATATAGTGTATTTAAAAAATAGTTAAAAAAATGCAAAATTAGTGTAACACTTATTCAAACTGTGAAAAAAAAATTTATAATAACATGTTTATAATTTAGGTAGAATTACGCTGGAAAAACTTACTTCGTAGTGAAAGTAAATTACTTAATGTGCTGAATGTAGTATTGGTATTGCTGCGAATTTTCTTTTTTCCTTTAGTACAGGTAATCTCATGTACTTTCCTCCAATTTTCTCTATAGACCAACAATAAACATTTGATGTTAGTTTATTTACTTTGTAAATTCCAATTGCAGATGAAAAAATAGGGGCGACAAATAAGTCTGATTTTATCACATACTTTTGACCAATAACGAATAATTTTCCTGTAAAATCAGTGAAAAAGTTTTTTATTATTACAATGTCAGATTCAATTTGACAGCAATTGTTCGGTACACAATTAGAGTAAGTTATTCCATTCAATATAATTGTTGAAAACTGCGGATAATTACAAGAACCAATAATTACAAGAACCAATAATAGGGCCTTTTGAATGCGGTCCTTTTTTAATTATATTTACTGGTTCATTTTTCGTCGCTTGTTGTAGTAAACTTTGCAGATTTCGCACTTCGCTGACACGGTTACAAATTTGTTGAAGCGGTTTCTCTGGTTTTCGAATATAAGATTTTAATGTGCGCATAAAATTTTCAAATTGAAATGCACTATAATTATCTAATCCACCCATATTAATCACATCATCGGGAATATGTACAAGAGCATGAATATTCGCTGAAACAAAATGTATTCCAAATAATTTAATAAACCATTGTACAAAGGTTCTAAGCAACTTTCTTGCGTATTCGATCTCTTCAATAGATTTTGGAGAGTATAAGAGTCTCATTGCTACATGCAGAGCAGAAAATAATTGCACAATTTTTTTATTTGGATTTCTTGGAGCATTAAGTGTTAACATACAAGTATACAATATAAACAAACGATTCTCTGTTGCTTTCCATTTTTGTAGAGAATCTAAGCTACGATGTTTGCGTTGGAACTCTATTGGAATGTTTTTTTTAATAAGAATTAAATATGTCGATATTTCGCTTCTCTGTAGCGGTGAATAAAAATTGTTTTTTAGCCGTCCTTTAAATATGAGAAATAAGCATTTTTTTACCACACCAATACAAACTAAATGCATATATTCCAATGGCACCTGTTTAATGAAATTAAAATTGTGTAATTCCGTTAACAATGACTTTCCTTGCACAAAATCATCGTCTTTTTCAACATCGCTATCATAATTGATCATTTCCTCATGTATTTCTTCATTCGTTCGAAGTGGAGAATCTAAATCAGCAAAACATATCCTATTTTTGAGGTACAATCCTTTTACATGGCATCTACGGCAGCTGAAATAACCAGTGTGTCCTTTTATTTTGCAGATAAATGATATAGCTGGCATATCGCCTACGATAGCCATCAGTTCAACTTTAATTGTTCTGTTTTTATAGTTGACTCCATTCTCATAAACTTAATTCATATTACACACAAATTGATGTAGGTATTCATCAGATGATTCAGGTTTAGTATTTCCAAAATAACAACCTATAAGGAAAACTTCTCCATCAGGATATACTGCTCCCAAAATAGGCCAAAGTTGATTGTCTGTTAATCTATCACCAATAGGAAGTCCATCATTACTTATTTTGATTTTCAAATTATTAATTGAATCATCTTGTTTTTATTTAAGTAATCGATGATTCCATTCTGTATATTAAAATGAACATATGAACCAGATGACATTTCACTGACACTTACTTTTCTAGGAGTTTTTAACAATGATTTTCCATTTTTTGGTAAATTTAAATATGGAAAAAACTTTATTAAAATAGTTAATAAAGCAGTCAAACAACTGAGGTTTACTTTAAAAATAATGGCCCATGAGATTAACTGTAGTTTTATTTCACTACTCATATTACGTTCACATTTTTCATTACTTTCAATATCTTCTTTTTCGTTGGTCTGTACTTGTTCTTCGAAATTTGGTATATCGTTGCTTTCTAATGAACTGCGTTGTAAATTTTTTTCAGAATTCACGATTGTATATTTGATTTCGAGATTCGCAGGTTCACTACTCAATACCATTGTATTTCGTATATTCGTATAAAAATTAATTTTATCGTTTTCAGATTCGTTTACTTTATAAGATTTGTTATTTAAAGTAGGTGAGTGGACTGTTACATTATCGTTTGATAATAGATTTTTTAAATAATTTGCTTTCATTTCTTTATTCGCTACTTTAACGCTTAATAATAACGAATTATTTTTATATTTACTCCTTAATCTTCTAAGATGCCTTTTAGACATATATTCTTCTTGTTTTCTTCTCCACATTTTTTACCTATTAATTGCTCTTGTTTCCTGAAAAAAAAAGTTTATAAAAGATTCGAAAATTAATGATAAGTGATAGGGTAAATGCACCAATGAATGGACACTTAAGGATTTCAACATCTTTTTTCAATGCAAAATCAATAATCAGTGAACTAAACTTATTTATAAAAAGAGTTAAACTTTTCGTTATGCTTTAATCTAATGAAATAAATAATTTTAAATATAATATCATAATTAAAATGTAACAATAATCACATTATAATGAGGAACATGCACATAACTCCAGTGAATGAACACCCATTTATTGATATTAAAATACAATTTGTTGTAAATAAAACATTCAAAACAGTGTTCACACATTAATTTTATTTACAATATAACTTATTTTTCACTTATATAATTGTTATTTTTGTTTATTTTAACACTTTTTATTTACTGGTGCAATTACCCTAATTTATTTTAAAAGGGAATTTTCATTGTCCAAATGATTTTCTTATACAATCAAAATAACTTCGAAATAGGGTGTCAATGATTTAAATCGTGATTTAAATCAAATGATTTTTTTAACAAAAATCATGATTTTAATTTTACAATATTTTATATACAATTTTAACAAATAAAACAGTTTAAAATAGTAAGAAATAAACTTATACCACAAGATAACAAGGTTAAAATTTGATTATGAATATAAAAACACGTTAAAAAATTACAATTTGCTTACATATTGCATTATGTATTATATATTAAGAAAAAAAACTTTGTGTCAATAATAGAGAATTTGATATAAATTATATTTATATGATGTGATTATTTATGAATCTTATTTGAATAAATATCTCTGGCTAAGAAAAACAAGAAAACTCCATTTTCAAAATGACTGAAATTGATATCATATTTAGTGTCTTTGGTCAATCAGTTTCCAATGTATTATATCAAATTAAGGAAATATGACTACATAAGACTTATATTCAGTAGTTTGTAGTGAATTTTACCGAATGGTATAAATAATAATTCATAGAGAATAGTAAATAAATTATTAATTTTAACTTTTCTGGCATTGGAGTTATCTGTTTTTGCCTTTTAGCCACAGATATAATTATTAATTTTTTACAAAAATACGAAATTATTTTTTTATAATTTTGTATTAATTTTTATTTTTCAATTTTAATTTAAAAATTTTTTTTTTACACTACTACAATTACGATCATTAATGTACCAAATTATTGATTGAATAAAAATATCATAATTTTACTAAAATAGTTACTAATTAAATTCTGTTTTGGATAAATTATTTTAATGTTTTATCGGACAATAGTATAGTCAATTTAAAATATTTTTTAAAAACCTAAAATATTAATAATTAAAAATGTTTTATATATTTTTTAATGTTTGATTTAAATCCGATTTAAATAAAAAAAATCGATTTTTTTTATTTTTTTAAAAAAATCATGATTTTTAGACACCCTACTTCAAAATATAATTTTGTAAAATAATATAATTTTACATAATATTTTAAAACAAAACTATTTACATAAGAGATAGGAAATACAGTGTATTGCAAAATATAAAATGTTTCATGTATAGAAAAAGAAGAATTTTAATAATTGTTCAGAAAATTATGTTAAACTTGGGACTGGAAAAATTTAATTTCTTACACTTTAATGATTTTCAGAGGTTATATTTAATTTAAATTTTGACCTAAGGTTTCAAATGTTTAATGATTAAACTTTTGACAGAAAGACATTATTTTTATATATATGCTGTATTACTTTGTTAAGGTGATATGTCAGTCGATTTCATTTCAGTGAGTGCGAGAGAGACAAGACCTATTTGAGGTTTTCATGTGTGAAAAAAAATAGCATGAAAACATTGATATATCACCTTAAATATGTAATAAAATTTTGCATTAAAAGAAAACAAATAAGCTTCATTTATTAACTAATTTCTTATATTTGTCTGCTTAAGTATAATTTTATTCAACATGCTACGTACAATTTGTTATCAGATTATATTATTTTGAATAATATTTATTATTGATTGTTTGTTTAAACCACATCTAAATTAATTCATAAAATGAAAAAAAATAAACATTATTTTCATAGTAATAAATACCTTTAGTTAGTTTTAATTAGGAAAAACCGTTAAGTTATTTGAAAACACTATCACCCGATTAAAAAAAAATTTCATTTAAAATCTACTAATAATGATTTAAAAATGCTATTATTTAAATTATCAATTATTTAGAAATGCAAAATTATAATAATAAAGATAGAAAATGTAATGCTATTTAATTATTTCAAAGAAAATAATAACCAAATAGGTTAAAATATTTAAATACTCAAATTTATGAAATATAAAAGTGTAACAAATCTTACCTTAGTTCTGTGTAGAAAATTCAGTTTCAAACCTTACGTGTTTCACGAAGATCCTCTCTCAACAAACATATTCAAAATTGACATAGTAATATAATTCATTATTTAACATTATTATCATTTTTGTTTATTTTAAAATATTAAGTTTAAACTCTTATTACATTAACGAAGGCAACATTTAAGGCTGCTGGACACCATGTAACAAAATTTGATTTGATGTGAGCGATCCTAACAGAGAGAATGTGAATCTTACTTCAAATTCAACTAAATGACAATAAAAACTTAATTTATAAAAAATTAAAGTTTTGTATTGAAACTATTCAAGTAAGTCAACGTAGAATAAACACATAAACAAAAGATACTTATTTTCATTTACATTTCATAGCTTTTAGTAAAAAGAATGTTGCACATTCTGCAGGTAACTACTGTCCTTGTTTAATACATACTTGTCTGACAAAGACACAAAAGTGCGTTAACCTTCGTTTGTATTATATCCCAAATTACGAGAATAGACGATTAAAGCCCCAGTAAATATGTACTATGTCATAGTCACTAGATTCGAATACTAATACACATGTGTCTCAGTTTTGTTGTGAATTATGTACCGTCACTAGTATGAAGACTGTTTTCAAATAAAAAAAAAATTAAATCATAATATCATAATTATTTTACGATAAAAAACTTCTTTCAATCAAGTAAGTAACTAAAAGTATTATATTTACATCTATTCACAATTCAACTAATTATATATATATAATAAAAATTTCGTATACAAAAATTTATATAATAAAAAAAACTTTTATTACATTATATTTTTTGTACGATGGAATAAATGATTCTATATAAATAAAAAAAATTTAATATCCTTTGTAATTAATAAAAACAAACTTAACACTACCCTAATAAAAAAAAACAGCTAGGAACCCAGCTAGGAACCCAGCTGGGAAACTAGATGTGACCCTAGGTAGGACCCTAGATAAGAATTTGACACCGGTCCCCAGCTAGGTTCCTAGCTGGGTCCCCATATAGGTTATGTTATA
>JABFPM010003208.1:0-14804 GCA_022817325.1 Idris sp. 1 HC-2018
CAGTCAGTTTACTAGCACTGATCGTAATTTTTAAAATCATAATTCTCTCAGTGTACACTTTAAATATACTTTCTTTGAGATATTTTTTTACTATAAAATAGAAAATGAATAACTGTTACAATCAGGTTTATCAGTTGTGAGGGAATGAAATTTTAAACGTGATTATTTTTGATCAAGTGTAAATTTTAATTTGTAAATTAAACAAAATAACTTACAAATGTACAAACTTTTGTCAAGTTACCACAAGGGTACTAAAGTTTTGATAGTTTAACGCTTTTTTTAAAGCTGTTAAAATGAACTGCTTAAAACAATAATAAAAATTAATTTACGCAAGCTATGTCAATTGAAATACATATCGTTAATATTCGATGTTTCATGATAATTATTATAAATCATTATTTTTATAAAAGCATTTGTTTAATGTATTACTGAATAAGTTTTGCTTTAAAATGTTCACCTTTTATGATACTTTAAATTTAAGTTTCGTTTAAATTTAACGATGTGCACCATAATAATTAATTTCTTATTTCTCTGAAATTATTATTTAATAAAAAATTCACGTTCTAGTGTCACTGCTACATAATACATTATTCTGAAAATCGCTAATACTTCTCAGTACGAGAAAATAGAACGATAATAAAGTGCAAGGGACAAATTATTCATATCATTGCATATAAAAATGATATCACCGTACCGAAATCTCGACGTCCACCTTTTAAGTGAAAGCTCCGAAAAAGACGGCAGATCTCCGTCAAAAATATCATCTGACACGCAACTTGCAGCACCAGAATAAAAACCAATTGCATCCGAAATGTAGACCCAAATGAAAAAAATCACAATTTACGTCAAACACTTTGATTTCAATTATTAAAAGAAGTAAATGCCTAAAAAGCACTATAGAGCACCTGAATAATTGTTCTCGTCGCTTTCGAAGGAAACTATTAATAATTTATTTGACTTGACGAATGCTAAAACTCGATGAATAATGGCAGAAGAATCACGAGATTTTTGAAGTTTAGTTTTGGAGCGGAGACCGTGTAAAAATTCAAACGCTAACGCACGGAACGGCGGAAGCGCAGATACTGATTACGCGACGTGCCGAGGGTCGTGTTTTGAGTCTCGCAGGGGATGACAGGGGTTGGTAGTACTGCCTCCGGATAAAGTAGATGCGGCTCACGCTGCAGGGAGCCACCTGCCGAGTTGCAATGTTATATATAGATGAGCATAGAATAAGATCACTAAAATTAGATTTTCGTGAAATCTAACAACGCTAAAGACGTGATTTTATCAAATTTTTTGATGTATTATAATTTATACGATTATGTGAGTATGATTATATTAAATAGAACTTTTTTATCTACGTAAACGTTGTACGAAAAATAAACTACTTTCCTTATTCAGATCTACCAGTGATGCATATGTGTAATCCGTGTTATCATTCAGACGAAACCACTTCAAGTTCATAGATGAAATAGTTTAAAATGTACACTTTATCAAATTTACCAATTTGGATTCTATCCGTTTTTCCATTCGATATACAATTTGTAAATAATTAAAACATAAAACTTTAGTTCTTCAATATGATTTTAATTAAAAAATATTATTTTATTTCGCATTTTATGTGTCTTAATTCATATATTCCCTGGTGGAAAAAATTGCTGGAAATGTCTGAATAAGTCTGACAAATGCTGAAAAAATGTCTGAAAAAGTCAGAAAATATCTGAAAATGTCTGAAAAAATCTGAAAAATCTAATTTTTCCGTTTTTTCAGCTTTTTTCGTATTCTATCAGCTTTTTTTGCAGGACAATAATATTAGTTTTTAAGAATTTTCATGTCTGTTTAAACTTATTTTGGAAATTTTTCATTTTTTTTAAATGTTTTTTTAAGAGAACATCGCAGCTAAATGATTAAAATTGGTGAAAATCATCTGAATTGGATTGTGTTCCATTTTTTTGTAATCTTAATTCTTAAGAGAGATATTTAAAAAAAGTTATAAGTAATATAATTAAAAATTGCGACTGTTATTCATTAACTTTTAAATATCAAACGAAAATATGGCTTTTTTTAAAAACGTCCTAGTAGTTTAATTTACAACTACTATACTTTTTTTTAAAAAAAAATGTTCAGAAAATTTAAATTAAATGTTCAATAAATTGAAATAAAATTAAGTTAGCTTTTTGATATATATAGTTTTTCATTAGTATCCGAAGTTTTGTAAATTGTAAAAAATCTAATTATACTTAATATAAATAGTTATATTTGTTAATGTTTGCAATGCATTATAAAGATGCATTTTTAATGTTTCGAAATATTTTTTTCTTTTTTAAGCTAAAACAAAACAATAAATGTAATATGGAAAAAATTATATAAAATGTTTTTTTCACGAAGATTTAACATTTAAAGTTGGTTAGAGTAGGATAAAGTTACAAAATTAACAAAAAAAAAAACTTTTACTGTAAACACAGTTTGCCTGAATTTATTATTAGTTTTGATTTATTCTGATAATTGGACTATCAGTTGAAAAATTATTCAATGCATAGCTGATTTATACAATAAAATGTAGATCTACATCAGCATTTTAAAGAATTATAAAATTGGAAATTTTTTTAATGGGGAAAGTAAAGTGATATGCATTTGAGAAATTGGTTAATATTGATAAAAATTCAATCTTATTTTATTATTTCAGCATTAATTAAGTTAAGCAAGGCACAGGAATCAATTAAAATTATCATCAGATTGATTAAAAATTATTAAAATTTTTTTAAAAATAAAAATTCTTTATTTTTAGATTAATGTTCATAAGGTTTCTGCTTCAATTTTTTACACTAACTCAAGTAACAATTTGATGGAGCAAATATTTCAAATTTATTGGGGCCTCATCGGATAATTCTAATATTAAAGCCCCACTAAAACCTTTTTTGGCCCCAATAAGGTATTTAAGAGGCAGCCCAACTGCCAAGATTCGTGTGTAAACTTCGTTAGGTTCTAATTAAGATTTACCTTCTGAAAACCCTATTAGGACCTAGTAAAATTATAATACTGTTGCCAAGCTATTTTTTCCATTCGAAAATCTGAGCTATCCCTGATCAGTTTTTTTTAGTTAAAAACCAGCTTCTAATTGCCTCATGAAGATCACATAAAGTTCCAATAAGAAATATCATACACCAACTACATCAGTAGTGGGGGATCTACACTTTCGTGGTGGGAGGTAGTGGCTAACGTTTGAATTTTCTGTCTGAAGTCAGTTGACATTCAGAACTCGTAACGTGCACATCAAAAATTTATAAGGTAAATTTCTCATCTAGCGTTTAATGTAGAAGTTGATTATTTATTATTATTTTTCCAATTTTGGTAAGTATATTTTTTAATTAAATAAATAAATAATCGTTCATCTTCTAAGTTGAATAAATTTTCATTTTTAAAACTTTTTTTTCAGATTTTAATGTTTTTGAATTTTGGAATTTACAAAAAACGTTACGTGCACTTTTAATGTGTGAATCTTAAATTTCTTTTAATATTTGACTTTTTTTATATTAGAAATTGAGATTTTGTTTATTTTTCAGATAAAGTATACTTTTTATTTGCAGAATTTATTTAGTTACTTGTTTCTGAATTTTGGTAATAATTTGTAAAGTTTAATGCTTTCTATTTCCTGGTTTAAACAACATTTTATATGCAGAGTTTAATTTTTTTTTAAGTTTAAAATTTTAAATAATTTGTATTTTTGGCGAGCAAGGCATTCCGGTGAAAATGTCTAAGAAAAACCCTTTCAGGCTCTGGATTAAAAAAACCCGTGGAATCCTAGCAAGGTTGACATGATTTGACAGAGACATTTTAAATCTATTGAAAATCTTCAGAGAATATTTAAAATGTATATTAATTGAAAATAAATTAATCTTGACAAAAAAAATCTCTAAGGAAATGACACTTGTTTATGAGTATAAAATTATGATCTATGAATCTTGAACTATATGTTTCAATGTTTTTGAGGCATAAAAATAAACGGCAAATGAAAATTTATTGGAATTTTGTATTGTTTTGAATTGTAAAGAAAGTATTCGAAGCAACATAAAAATATAGCTTAATAATCCTCAGAATAAAGTAAACGAGAACTGCACAATTTCTTACACACAAAATGATAATTCATATGACCCTTTCATTTTAATCGATAATAATGATTAAACTTCATTAATTTTGATTTTTGATTCATTTTTGGTTTTTAAAATGAAATTTTCTGATTTTTTATTCAAAATAACTTTGTTTTCTGCGAAATTAATCAGAATCAAGAAGATTTTTATCAAATTTAGTCGACAAAATTACGATTAAAACAAAATTAAATTTTTTGATATTGAAAAAAAATTTCCAAAAAATTGGTTTGCGTTAAACCGAATATAGCGCCATTTGGTGTTTAATTTTGTTAATTTGAATCAATTGTATCAAAAAGTAGAGATTTCAAGCTTTCATTTGCGTTTTTAAAAAAGGTTTTTTATGAAAAATAACAGATTTATGACCACAACACTAGAAAAATGCACTTTTTTTCAAATGGCTGTAACTTTGTCATTTTTCATACAATATGGCTTTACACAAAAGCAAAAGAATCGCAATGAATTAAATTTTCACAATTTTTTATTAAATGTAGTCAAAAGTAAGCAGCCAAAAAAGATTTGATTGCTAAAAGTTGAAAAAAAATGTCAAAAAATTTTATTTTACAAAAATTAGATATTGCGCCACCTGGTGTTCAATTTTCACAATTTAAATTAAATTGATCAAAAAGAAGAGATTTCAAGCTTTCATTTGCTTTTATATAAAGGTTTTTTGATGAAAATTGACGATTTGGCAGCACTTTCAAAATTGACAATTTGTTCAAAACGAAGGAGTGGGGATGGGGGGTTAAATTTGACATCATTGAATAGCTTTTGAAAAAATATTTGACACGTATTTTCCCGTTTTTTAATCTGATGCGTATTTCTCGTGATATTCCCATTTTCCAACAAATTGTTACCAATTTTGATTTTTGTCGATTACAGCGCCACCTGTCGATTGAAATACAAAAACTTGTAGGTGAAATGAATGTAATTTTTTCTGGGGAATCTGAATCTGCAATAAAAAATTGGGGTTCCCATTTAAGATTTTAAAGTTGGCCCCACCCCACCCCCAGGGGGTGGGGGTGGGGGGTTGAGTTTGAAATCATTGGATAAATTTTCAAAAAATATTTGATACGTATTTTTCCGTTTCTCAATCCGATGCGTATTTCTCGAGATATTTGTATGTCTCGGAACTTTTTCCACACCCTGTATATAAATTATAAAATCCCTTATTTAATCTGATTCACAAATGTTTAAAGTTGTATACAAAATACACTATAAACCAGTTGCTGCGAAATTCAATAAAATGGTGTTTAATCTTGTTGCACACAATATGTAGTGGAATTTTAAATTTTGTTGTGTAAAATTCAACAAATAGTTATTACATTGTAAAATTATATTTAAGATTTCAATAAATATAAACAAAAATGAAAAAAATAAGTAAATTAAGTTAATTTATAACCATTTGTTTCGTTACACTGTTCGAATAAAATGGGATTTTCTTGTACACTTTGTGCAATAAATTTAATCGTAAATTAAAATTTGTGTACATGTACAAGAAAATTCTTGAAATTTATACAGATTACGTTTTGAACGTTAAGAAAATATTCAACAAATTTATTGTACATGTATAAGAAATGAGCTTTCTAGAAATGTAAAGTACTCTTCAAAAGTTTGGACAACTCTCTCAACGTTAAAAATTTTTATTTACTTCAAACTAAAATAACTTTGTCATCTCGGCAGATAATTACAAATAATTTTTTTTATTTGAAAGATTGCGATTTTTTCTAGTTTAGATTTTCTCTTTAACTCCTTTTTACGCAACCCTTCAGTAAATTCATTATTTTTGTATTTAAAAAAAACTTTGTTTAATCACTTGCCTTTTTTTCAAAAGTAATTATACAAAAAATTGCATGAGATATTCTTAAAACCTGTCAAAAATTGAATAGAAATTAATTACAATAATTTGCCGAAATGATAAAGTTATTTTAATTTGAAGCGAGTACAAATTTTTAATGTTGAAAAAGTTTTTCAAACTTTTGAACAGTACTGTACAAGATGTAACATCAAAAACTTTAAAATTAAAAAAAAATGTTTATTTAACAACATGCATACATTTTCAACAAGCCGTTTATAGTGTACTTTACGTATTTGGTCAATAATGTTGACACTTAATTTGATGTATTATACATTTAATTTATAATACATACATTGCAAAAAACATTGAAATGTTAAGTCACAATTCAAAAGAAAATACTGATAACAATACAAACCAACTTCAATTGATCTTGATATATTATTTCGAGAATTTAACTTTTTCAATTATCCTTATTAAAAACCATTAATGTGTTTTTCAATTAAAAAAGCTCCAATAGAGCTTAGACTTTTTTCAACTTAAAAACTATATAATTCCCTCAACTTGGCTTTGCCAAGTTCTTAACTTTTCTTTTGTTAAACGTTAAAAATAAAATAAATAATTACTTCAGCTTCGCCAATGATAAATGTTTTAATATCTTCAATTTGTACATCCCGATATCTAATTCAACTGTAATCAAAATTTTAATTTATAGCTTAATCCATCTGCGCTTAATAACATTTCGAAAATGAATTTATGTTTTAAAATATAATATTAAAATACTTGTAATATACGCATTAACTGTGAAGAGAAGTTTCAGTTAATGGAAGGTTGCGGTGAATATAGGGTGAAGCGAAGAAGAGACACGGAAATTAGGAAGTAACGAGAAAGAGCCGAGAAGGAGGAAGCTTCGTAGACAAGATATTCGCGCGGAGATCGACTATTTAACGAAGTCTCAGCTACAACCGCACTTCCGTCGTCTTAATCTGTTTATTTTTTCCTCCCCAGTAGTCTGTAATGTTATTGACGACTAAATAATTTCAGCTTGAGAAAACTAACTAGATGTTCACGGGGCTAGATTTAAGAATCCTTCTTTTTCTTCTCCTTTTTTTAAATAAAAGTAACAGTCTGCGTCTGTAAACTCGAGAAAATAAAGTAGCTTTTATTCAAATGCACGAGTAGATTTTTGCCTCGAAAAGGATATTTTGTTGACAGCGCAGAAGAAGCTTTCGATTATTTTTTGTTATGTGCTATGTCTTGGTTTCATCTGCCGGCAAAGTTCACTGGGTCGGAATGATCGTAAAACCGATATTGCCGTATCAAGGATCATCCCACCTTAAATTCCAATAGAAGACAGAAGGGAATTGGCAGAGTCGGCATCAAGAATCAGGATATGCCGAGTGCAATCGCTAGGCTCTGATTTTTTTTCTCGCGTGCAATTTAATCCCCCACGTTCATTTTCAGCTTAATAAATTATGCAATGCTGAGTTTTTGTTACACGAGCTACTTCGGGTTTTTTTTTCACTCTGCTCAGAACCGTTTAGACTTTCTGCGCTCCACTGAGCCAAGTGTTACTCAAGAATGAAGTTGCTTTTTGCACTCCTTCTATGTGAAGATTAATTTCACAGACAATTTTTGGGATTGTTGAAAAAAAAATGATTTTATGAATTTACTTTTGTATCTTTGCAGCACAATGAACTAATTGTACCGGTTTTCACAGGTTAACAGTCTTTCTCTTTGTGCTTTTGTTTGACCTAGTGTATATAATAATTCATCGAGTTATCGCTTTATTTAAATTGTTTAAATAAATAATTGTTTTAAATGCAAATTTAATTATACGATGAAACGTTATCTTCATAATAATTAAAACAATGAGATATTCTGTGGTACAATTTTATTAAAAAAAACAAAAATCTCATTCTCATTTTATTGTTATATAAATTCGTTTAACCTTTCATTTTAAATAAAATATATCATTTCGTAATTTATATACTTAAAAGAATACTCTATTCGTGTACGTATTTGAACACTGCATTTTTATTAGTACTATTTTAGGAGAAAGAAACTTTTCTACTTAGCAGTTTTTTTAATTTAATTATTTTTAATTAAGTCTGTTTACTTTAGCAAGTTTTATATTTTCTCATAACTTGGGTGCGTGTGTTTTTCTTTTTTGAAAAGGAACAAAAAAAAAGAGTACGAAACTATGTTGTTTACGGTTTAATCATAACGACTCTTAAACAGAAATGTCTTGCGTTAAACTGCATCTCATGTATTAGTGCTTGAGTAAACGGTAGAAATATGTTTAATTTCAAGTGTGTCCTCTACAGCATTTGCCTTTTGAACTGCAAACTCGACGTAAATTTGCAACAAATATCGTATCACGAGCAGCATAACTTTGATATTATTTAATTTGCTTTTTAAGATGGATTTATTTTGCTTTCATGAAGTTTAAGCGATTTTATTAGATATTATTTTATTTAATTGTTAAAAATGTATATCATATAATTTTAAATTCTAAAATGATTTTCTTACTTAAGTTAACAATAAAATGAACTAGTTTTTTTACAAGCTGATGCATTTCTGAAGAATGTATTTAAAATACATATAAGTTTACATTACCTTCCTCATCCTCGTTGATATCATGATGCAAAAGCCAGATTTCTTCTTCGTCGAAATGCGCATCCCCGCCACGATCTTTGCCAGGGAAAAATGCATGCGCCAATATCATACCTTTGCCATCAAAAGGATATCCGTCTCCGTGAATACCCCTGAAAAAAAGGTAACAAAAGTGTTCAAAACTATTCAAACTTATAAAAAATTACTCTCTCGTTACACTGGGATTACGCGATCATTTTTTTCCAGGCAACCTTCATTAATCCTGCATATCAGCACAATATTAAAATCATTGCAGTAATATGCAAATTTTCGTTTTTCTATTAACATCTTGCGTGTGAGTCGAATATTGGTAATATCTATGCAAATGCATCGATCTAAAAAAAGATAATTAAAGTTAGACGAACATTATTGGACAGTGATGTCTTTATTACTTTACAATGTATGTCAATTATTTTACCAAAAAACATTTCTCCATTTTGGGAATTCAGAGAGCATCGAGCGGAAAATATACGATTAGATTTGGGAACGTCTTGAATTTTAAATTTTGTGGCTGGAATGACATTTTTGTCGAACTTGTTCATTAGATCCGTTTGTACATTCGATTTCAAGCGTCTTACCACAATCAGCTAACTACTCTCAGGGGCACATTTGGAATCTAAAATGCCTTTTACACGTCAAACCAACCATATTTCCGTCCTTCAACTTTGAATTTAAATACTTTTACACCGCATTTTAACGTTGAATAGCAAAAGGGTATTAGGATATTTCATTTATCTGAATTGCGTACTTGTTAACAAAGAGATTATTGTTCGATATTATTTGACTGTTCGTCTTTCAATGTTGATGAAAAATTTACCAGAATGAGTTTCAAATGTTTGATTATGATAATTTTATGATCCAAAAACTCGACTTTGAAAGTATTATATTAAATCCAGTATCAATTTTCTTATCTGTTTATGTAGAAAAAAAGAATCATACCAAATAAGACATTTTCAAAGTTTTTTTATCGAATAATAACAAGTAGGAATGTGCTCTACTTTCCATGAGGTAATCCGAAGTCATTCAAACTCAGTTAAATCATCATTTCATTATCATATCCTTAACATTTTGTGAATCGACAATTTTTTATCATTATTTATGACTTAGAATATATTTTAGAAAATAAAATAAGAAGTTCTGATTTTTGTGTAATTATAAAAAAATATTATAAAATTGAAATTGGCATTATTTATTTTATGTTTTTTTTTTGTTCAAATTTGAACGGTAGTTGAGCTTAAAAGTTTTGGAAAGTATGGTAAACAAGAGTTAAAAATAATAAAAAAAAAGGTTTGTAGCATTTAAAAAATTGTTTAGTCTGACGCAAATCTATAGGATTTGCCCAAATCCTATGGATTACCCACAAATATTATAGGCTGTGTGGATAACTTTGTTTCTATACAATTGTTTTGTACTGCAAAAATAGAAGTATTCTATTATGTTTTTTATGATATTGAACTATTTTATAAAATAATAGTTTTATTTGATAATGTTAACAAGGACGCAATCCTATACAAGTAAAACGAAATTTAAGAGAGTAATATTGTTTTTTTTTAACAACTTTTCACATTTCAAATTTAATGTGAAGATTTTTAAGACTTATAGCAATATGAAATACGTATTATTATTAATTTTTTTGTACAACATATATTGTGTTGTCACTTTAATATGCAGTCGAATGGACAATGTTAGCTTTATTGTGACTTATCGTTGGGGCGTGTAATGTTTCAGCCGCAACATTTTACTATATAATATTATTGTCATAAATAATCAATTTATATATACAACTTATTTGATAAATTAATTACTGCAATAATTCAATTACTTTTTTAATCTAATTTCCGCACAAAACTAATTATTTAAGAATGTTGATCTTTTTTTTTAAAGTGTATACAACAGCAATAAATTTGAGAAATGTAAATTGGTTAATATTATCTGAATTAATTGTTATAGAATTAGAACGTATAATTTACTGTTTAGCTTAATTGTAATTTTTAATGGTATTTTACTTGACTTATGAGATAAGTTGGCGTTTTATCGAAATGACCCAACGAGCGAAGCGAGTTGAGTCACACACTCGCGTATGATCGCCAACTTCTCTTAAAAGTTGAGAACTATATGTTTCCTTACAAAGGCTGGAGAATTGGCTTTTTTCCACTGTTTTTCGGTGAAAAAAGTTGACATTTTTAGGGTTAAACGTTACTTTTGTTTTTCTTTAACGTAAACAGTGAAATAAAACCGACATCTCCAGCGCGTGCAAGGATAATATAATTTATTTAAATTTTACACACATTATTATAGTTAAGGCTCAAATAAAAAAAAAACTGAACAACAAAGTTTAATATTATGAAAATAAAACTTCAAATTGTTATAAACTTCATTAATTCATAAAGATATTAAATTTATTTAATCATCTTTCACAATAAAGTCATTCATTTTTTTGTAGAATAAATTAAATTCTAAAACATCATTTCCTATTTGCAATGTTCTACATTTCTTCGTGAATTTCATAAATCTCTGTCATTCTTCAATAAATTTCAGATTATCCCCTGATTTGTATAAAATGAATGATAGATAGGACATACACTCTTCATCAGCACAAATTTCTGAACTATTCAAATTGCCATCGGTATATGTTCGCTGAATATATAGCTCTCCTGTTATACTAATGTGTTGTATCTATCAAAAAGTATTTAAATTAAATTTTTGTCCTTTTAAATTTAAAATTCAGTTTCTTTACAAAATCGAGGATTTTCAAAGATAAAAAGTCTTAAATTTTTGAAAGAGGATTCCGCAGTTAATAATTTACGATTTCTACGCTCTTTTAGATGGTACAAAAGAGTAACTGATGCTTTTGGGTGATGTTCTTTTTCTTTTATCTGGTTGATTCAATAGCTCTAAATAGCGGTAAGACTAGAGGAACGAAAAGTATGTAAGTTGTGGCTACTTTATTGTTCCCGTGGAGTTTGGGACATGATCATATGTAGAAGCCGCACATATTTACCACGAAGAATCCTTTTAATAATTCATTGTGACTTGATAATAGTGGACGATTTTCAGTCCGCTATTGTTTAGCTATTATGCTACACTAGGTACAATAAAATTACCTTTATTGAGCAAAATATTTTACTGAAATAATTAATATTCACAACTTCTTTTTCAATATAAGTTAAAACAAAGAAACAAAATTGTAGACAAAAAAGAAAACCATTTGAGCCATAAAAACAAAAGTGAAACAATTTTGCAAGACAATAATGTTTACTTACTTGTGGAAGGAAATGAGAATATCCGCATTGTCGCTGTTTATCTCTTGAAATGTGAGTTTGGAGTTTCTCGCCCAAAGGTCAAGTGCCCGATGCAATTCTCTGCGTACTCGTCCCGGTTCGAGGCTTCCATATGTCCTTAGACTGCAAGAAGCACATGATAATCCGAGATTAACTACAACGAGCTCACTACTGTGTTTACGTAACGAGCTGTGCCATGCAAGCTCGCAACGCACAATGCCACGCTGACGACAGGTTGCATACAGAGGATATACGATCCGAGGTAGAGTAGGCTCAAATGCTTGTAATTAGTTCTGCCGTACCATTCAAGTGGATTATCGTGTGTCTTTTGGCTCTGCCCAGTGGTGTGGAGGAGATATCCTCCTCCAATTTGCTACACGCAACTAATTTTCGCATGTATGCTCAGTGAAATTGCATCGACGCGCACATTTGAGAGTTACTCTACCTCGATCGTCAATACAGTTTAATTAACTCTTAATTTAAATTATTGTATTGTATTAATTCATGTATTTACATTTATTTGCACCCAGTTTTATATATTTAAAGAAAATTCAGTTTATCACACCTTTTCATGTATCATAATAATACCATGGAGCAGTTTTGTAAGCAACATTTTTTTTGTCAAAAATAAATCTTCATAATTTGAATAATATTTTTGCTGGTATTACATTTCTACAATTTTATTATGGCAAATTAATTTATGGCGGCGTTTAGGTGGAGCAATTTTGTGCCAACGTTGATGCACAGTTGCACATTAACTGAAGCCATATTTAATGCTAACTAACATTTAAATTACACGAAAGTTAGATTATAAAGTAAATAAAAATTTTTTCTAAAAAGGTTAGGTCTCAATTAAAGAGAATGTTGAAGTTATTTATATTCTTGTAGTGTATTTCATATTTTAATAATTTTTTCTGCTCTATAAATTATACAGTTAACAGGTTTCAATAATTATAAATTTTTTCCGAACTACAATAAAAAAATATTATTTTTTGTTGCGAACTTTTGAAATGATTGTTTCTAACTTTAATTGAAAATTACAGTTCTACAAAAAATTCAATACAGAGTAAAACGAAACTTTTTTATATTAAACTACTCGTCTAATTATAAAAGTAACACAATTTATTTTAAATGTTATTTATAATATAAAAATTTTTATTCAATTTACATTTTACATAGTATACATTTGTAATGTATACTTTTGTATTTTGGTTTCTCAATTTTGTATCTAACAAAAAAGTCGTTAACAAAATACAATTTGTTGTACTAGTTTTTTTTTCTTTTAAAACATGACAAAAAAATGATGACAATTCAATAAATTTTTTTTAATCCGATTGTCGTGATTTGACTTTATTTTCATGAAATAACTGGAGCAATGTTTTTGCATTGCATACGATTCGCTCGTTTGGTATTTTACGCGTTTGAATGTTGTCAAAAAAAAGTGTACATAACTATTTTGTTCCAAATGCAATCGATATCAAATTGTTCTAAAAAATACAGGTAATATCCGGCGCGCGATTCTTCAACATTTATCTACGTTCATACTTGTACGCTTTTTCTGTGGGATGGTATGCAATACCACGCGAGTGCTATTGTTCCTGGCAAATAGCCCACCTGTCCGCGTTCTCCACGGTCAGGCACGAAACACGAGATGCATTGTGGACCAGAGTGTACGACAGCTACGAAATTTGTTCAACAAAGAAGACAAAAGGTCTTGCGAGTACATATATTTACATTAAAAGCTTATATATATGATATGTGTCCGGGGTATACATCTCGCACACAGTCTTCAGATGAATAATGCATTAAATTTGAAACGAATGAAAAATTCGTATCTGTTGCATAATTTTGCATTGTTTTCGGTACATTTTGTTACATCAAGTGGGTGGTTTCACTATTCAAACAATATGTAGATAAGGAATCAAAGTTTTAATTAAACATTTTTATTGAAATACAAAAAATATGGGATAATAAAATAATCTGCAGGCGATTTGAAGAATGAAAATCAGAAGCAAAATTAAACAAATCGATTTGTTCCAAATTTTGTTAGAGAAAAAAATTCGTTGTGTGTATGATTGAACTCATTTTTAATTTAATTTTTTGTATTAATGAAAGCAAATATTGTTCGATTGAATGGACCAAGGACGTGTTTCAAGGGTTGTACATACGTATTCATATTTATGTTCTTAATACAAGTCTATTCGATAAAGGTTTCACTGTAAGTAAGTAGAATATAGAGTATAAAGAGCAGACAGAGCTCTATTAAAATAAACTCAACTGTCATTCATTGTATCAGAATCTGTTGAGTGAAGCTTTAAGCACATGTGGAGAAAAGTATAAAAAAAAACTTTAATACAATATAATATTCCTATACATTTTTAATTAAAGTACAATTTTTTCAATAAATACGAATCTTTTATCTACAATTTTAGGACAATATATTTATTATCAATAATAAATCACAAGTGTGTTTCGATTTCACTAAAATGATTAAAGACAAAGCCAATTATTCTTCATCAAAAATTGGCATTTGAATTGAACGAATTCTTTTCATAAATAAAATACAACTGTCAACCTGTCATTTAAAACTGAACAAACCAAAATGATGTTCGTCGAAAATTCCACTAATAATCAAATATAAATGTAAAGCAAAATAGATTTATTAAATAGGGTATTTCAGAGACAACAATTTTCGCATGTAAAATATCTCATATGCCTATGATAGGTGTGCTATATATTGACAACGAATTGAGTGCTCTTCGAGAAGAATGAATGTTGCGCTCGAGAGATAGCGAGGTCATGTGCAATTCTTCGACGAGACGACAGCGACATTGAGAGCTCACTAGATAATTGATCGAGAGGCTCGTCTCGTCGTAATTCACAGGGAATATTTTTGTTATCCGAGAGGACATCAACGTCCATCATGTT
>JABFPM010003209.1:0-14803 GCA_022817325.1 Idris sp. 1 HC-2018
AATCAGTTGAAAACAATTAATTAATTAGAAAATTTTAAAACATTTGAATAAAATTTAGTATTAAAAAAAACAAAAAACATAAATAACTTAATTCAATTCATGTTTATAAATATTATTTTACTGTCCGAATTTTACGAACGTTTCAAACGATGGACAATTTTAGCGGGAAATGAATGCGAACGCGAACGACTTAATTAAGTGGGGGTCAACTGTTCCCACTGCTCCCACCTAATTATCGACGCTCAGCGAATGGGATGCGCTTTCTTCAGTTGGAGAAAAGCTTGTTTCTCCAACTCTTAAAAATGGGAGAAATGTGCATTTTTACCGCACGTATAAGAGAAAACATGTTTGATTTTTGTATCGGTGACTCAATATGGCTAACTGAAATTATGTACACGGGTTACTAATTTACTTGAAATCTTTAAATATAACATACAGCATTAGAAAACTTTAGATGAGTTATATAGTTGAAAGTCATTTGAATGCTGTCAGCACTGCAGAATAATTGTTTGTTGCATATTACTTTATAAATCATTTCTCAAAGTTGTAGAGCAAAAATGTGTTAGTGTAAAAGTGGTCCTGCAAATAGTTAAAGCCAATTTTGTAGACGTAAATTATATTAATTATCCATACATAATAAAGTATTAATAAAATATTGACCCGTAAATATAATATTTTATGCAAAAAACTGATTCTGGCTATCTGAGATATTTTTTGAAATATTGAGGTTATGTTCGTAGATTGTTTGAGTATAATTTGATAAGAACTAATAATTAACAAAAACTGTTCTGTACTTTCTTTATTTTTAGAATAGATTTGATATATTTACTCAATTATTTATTGATTTATTGGTGGGATCTTGTTTTATATTCCTGATTAAAAAATAATAGAATTTTATCATTAATTCGTGATAAAAGTTTACAAAAACTAATCATTTTTGCACCGCCTAATTCTATAATTAAGACTTTTTTTAATTAAATGAAAAGCTAGAAAAAATGTATGATAGAAGATAAATGTACAATGTAGATTTAATGTACAATCGAAAGATTTGGATCATCATTATTCTAAGAACCGATGAAACAAGTATTTGTCAGACGAATTAGGCAGTCTCGTAAACTGTTTCCTTCCCTTTATCATCTGCTTTGCACGAGGTTTCTCATCTTCTTTGGCATTCAATTTATAATAACTGGCAGCCGGTGATTTCGATATCTTTTCCGACCCCAAAGTATTTCTCACGACAAACTTACCTTAACGCGTTTATGCAGAAAATGACTTTTTACTCTTCAACATATTCTCACTTTTATTCAGGTACAAATATAAACACAACCTTGTTTTTAAGCACATTACTAAAGCAAAATTGCTTACAATTCATACAAGAGTTATCTGTTGATTTTATCTTAAATGACACATGTGTGCTTACCCATATTGAATCTAAATCACGGTGTGTCTGTATCTACAACGGCTTCGTCGATAGAAAAACAAGCGAAGTTTGGCGCGGACATTGTCCAAGGCATGCTCCCTAAAAGAAACATAAATAAGACAAATAGGGCGATCTACAATAGAAAATATCGAATGTACAGAATGCTTTCATAAATCGCGGGGACGGCGCGACGAGGCGAGGCGAACGATCTTTTTATGTTTGAGCGCGCTCCCTTTTGCTCGACCCATGGCCAATATCCGCAACCATTTTCCGTGAACGTTTCAGCTGCGGTTTGACTTTGATATAGACACTGTTATCTATACACAAGCACGCAAATAAATACACACTCGTCGTGTGTGCAACTTTGTCTGTGTACGCTGCGATGTGTGTGAAGGACATTTTGGGCGGAACAACGTTTAGGACAGCAAGACTTACGGTTCCTGGGCTTAACTAAATGGATTAATTGTTTGCAAACGTGGGACGTTAAGTGGCTACTATTCATGAACATTGGCTCATGTATACATATGCATACAAAATTCCCTTCTTCTTCATTTTTTTGTTCTCTTTGTTTCCATTATTCAATTACCATTGTTCCTTGTTTCATCAACTTTATTTTCAACTGTAACTTCAGATTACTTGTCCTAAATAATGACCGGTAATTGTGATTTCATATTTTCCACAAATCTGAACGAAAAATTGGCTGACTGATTATGAAAGTATATTGGTGTGTTGATTTTACGTCGGTTCTTTTTGTTTTATGGTGGTTATTTTTTGTAAGGTGCTGCTGGATAAGATGTGCTGCTTCGTAGTAATGGGTTAACGAACAAAACACGCAATGATATGAAATACAGCGACAAAAGGGTTTGCAAACATTGGCCCAAACGTTTGCATAACAGAGTCGCGCTTGCACACGCAGAGTGTGTGTGGATGGGGCTTGGCAAAAGGGTTTGAAATTGGGCAAATTCCCAGGTTTACGTTTACAACCTTAACTACAAATTCGACGGAGTTACCGAGGTATAAGAGGGAGGATTGTCTCGCAAGAGTGGTTAGCTGCGTGTAGAAGCCAACCCCTTCCAACAGGAGAAAGCTCTTCTCTCTTTCAGTTGTTAAGAAGTCCCTCTGGGCTAATTTGCCCTCTCCCCGTTCCTTTTCTCTCTCTCGTGTCTCGTTCATTGCCACCGTCTTCAGACGACTTATCCGTTACTGTCGTTTTGCTTTCTTCCACCTATGCCGAGAACTTGTTCCGCACGTTAACAAAACTCTTGACTATACCTTTGGCAACATTTATTGATTCAATTCAATTTTTTATTAACTAGAATTGTTATTTAAGAAAAAATTGATTAAAATGTAGAGTAAATTTAGGCCTTTCTTTTCTCGTTTAATAAAAAGCATAACATAACATGCGCAAAGAATTGGGAGTAAGAAAATGAATGAACAAATGTGACAATGCAGCGGTGGCCAAAATTATTTATAACCTCCGTTAATTAAGGGGAAAACCGTCAAGAAATGAGGTACCGCAGGGAACACGACAGAGAGACAAGGGAAACAAGAATAAAATGAAAGACCTCGTTTGGCAATACTCCTTATCAATTGATAGCAAAATGTGTTGCCAATTTTTCTTTATTATTATTGTTACAATCAAAACTTATTTATAAAAGCTGCCAGAAGCCTGGCAATTAAACTGTGGCGATGCATAAATAGTTTACATAGACACACACACACACACACGTGATCTTCCATAGAGCGCAACATATTTGTGCCCCCTTTTTTTTACGTTAACGACCGGCCTGATATATTTGGATAACTTTTGTAATTCAGTCCCTCAAGATATCTCAGTGCAAGCTCAGTCAGCACACCATCTCATAAAAAGTGTCGTACGCTGTTCAAGAAACATCCCCATTTCTAGCTATGAGAGTTGGAAGCACGGTGCCGCCTCGAGTGGGTAAACTTTGAGATAAATGTGACACCTTTTATCGTCTATATAATAAATACCGCTCTCTTCATCTATAAAACAAACGACCCTGATGCGGACCCTCCGCACTCAATTTTGGCCTTATTTGGCTGTACTTAAAAAAAACGTCCGTGCTTTTTGCACAGTTTTTTTAACCCCTTCGCCGACACATTTTTACCTTGAGATTATCATTTTTACCTTTGTATTTTATGTTGTACAAACATCAGAAAAAAGCATAATGTTATGCTATAAACTTTTAGTGCCGTAAATTAATTTGTATTAAATACTGAATAACTGTTTAGAGCTGTTTCAGTAGGTAGTATATCACTTGTCACTAAAGTGTGCGGTTTGATAATACATAACTTGGGTATTTTCTAAATTACCTTGTCTGTCTTTTACAGTGAGAGTATCTCCACCCCTCTATTTATCTCAACATTCTAATTATCATTAGTGCTGAGCGGACGGATGTCTCGTAATGTACCAACGTATTTCTCATCCTTTCGACCCTCGAAGCATTCTCACTCAGCCTCTCGTGAATTTGGGTTTCTTCGTAGCAAACGGCAGATATTGCTTGCAAGACGCCTACTAATGATCTAACTCGTTCCTTACTCTCAAATGACGGACGATTTAAATTTAATATATATCTGAGTGCATATGAGCACTTGTGTCGCAGCGGTTAAACCGCGAGATTATTAATTAAACAAAAGATCTTATTCACTTTAATTTTGACCTCTAATATTGTAATTGTAAACTATTTTTTCTCTTTAATTACCATTTATTTTTTTCCGGTCAGAATAATTAACCCCCAATGGAGATGTAACAATGAATTGCCAGGTAATAAAACTTAATTTGTAAATGAGTGTTTGGAGCCATTATTTGAAATTGCGCTTGATTATGACTTTTTTCATCTTCTTAACTTGTAAATGAATCGCGTAAATTTCAAGCAACTTGGGTGTAGGAAATGTTAAAATTTTTAATAGGTACATCACTAGCCTGTCGCGTGAAACTTTAATAAATGTGGTGCTCCAACGGGTTAAATAAGTTAGATAAGTCGGGAGTCGACAGTGGCGCCAAGAGAACGAGAGAAATATTAAACAGTCTTGTTTTCCCGTAAATCAGTTAGAAATTTCTCGCACATGAGGGGAACTAGTCCGCAGGAGGGTTGAGACTTTGAGAGCAACCCCTTTGGATCTGTAATGATGCTCCCTGTATTGCTGCCAATGCCGAAAGTTTTCTTTTCTTTTAAATCCATTATTGCATTGGACAGTATCTTATTGGCATCAATAATAGGTAATGGCGTTAATAAATTTGTAAATATTTTGTTAACTAAAAACAGTTGGCATAATCTATACTGAGATTTCACAATTAATTTTATCTAAGTCACCAAAAATGTATAAATTTTATACATTTTATTTGTGCTATTTTGACAAAAAAAATTGTAATGTATTTAATCGGCCATTATTAAACATTTTTTAATTAATACTATTTCATCTGAAGTAAGAAAAGTTAATTTATCATTGTATTTTGATTGTTACTTCGTAACAATAAAAAAAAATTTAAGCACCATGCAGTATGTTTTTTTTCACCGGAAACGTCTTTTGTTTCAAATTTGATAGTAGCTTATCAATGATTGTTGAAAAAATGCAGATTTCAAAAGGCAAAAGAAGTATATCCAGTGACGTATCCGATGGCGACAGTAGAATATAATGCAATCGTCTGTGGAGCGCTTCAATCCTTTGTTACCTTCGTAAAAGGGGTCGTTATCATTAACTGAGGGGTGCACTTTGTATAAAGCATCTATTGATGGATTGAATTTGCACAGTCAATTGACATGACAGACATGTCTTCAAAATTGTATTTTTCAGCAATACCCAAGATTTTTCAGCAATCAATAATAATTTATGAAACTACTCAAGTAGTCCAATCTTTGGCAGAGATAAATATTGTACATTTCAGAATCAAGTACATAAATGAAAGAATTCTCGTTTTTACGATTTCATTGAGATGAAGTTAAAATGCATACATTTATGTAAAGTTAAAATGATTAAACTCAAATATTACGTAAGCTGAAAACAAATACGTTTTAATGAAGGATTGATTAAAGAAATGAGTGTAAAAACAAAAAAAAAGGGGTAAGCTGTATGAAAGGCCCGGTGTCCGATGGTAATAACTGTATTAATGATGATTGCGTAAATTATATAAAGGAAATGCAGTGGCATCGTGAGTCTGCAATCTCTACCTCTTGGTGAAGTGGTTTCTACATTTAAGAGGGTTGCCTGTAGGTGTGGGAGGATTATAGAGCTTTGCCAGGATATCAATTATAACCAGAAACAGTTATTCCGTGCACTGAAACCCCTTTCTATTCCCCTCCGCTTCTCTTGCATCTCTGAGCATTCCTAATCCTCTGTAAATTATATTATTTTCACTGTTTGTTTACCGGACTCCCTATTCTGTTCCCGTCTGCACAGGATTTGTGGCGACTTTACGGCTTTTGCCGAGACACTCTTTCTCTCATAGATTCAACATTAAAACTGTTTCATGCTATTCTGTGTATTCTTTCGATCAAAATATTACGTTTTTACGCAAAACTGCTTCAGGGGAGAATTGAGATCGCATTCTATAAAACACTTTTACTCTTACAAAAGAACATCAAGTCAATTTACGATTCAAGACATTTTTTAACCAATTATCAAATGGACAATAAAAATGGTATGAGCAGATGTTTTTTTATTTTTTACTCAAGTCTTTTAAATTTAGACTTTTTTATATTTTATATTGAATGGTTTGGGCTTTTTTATGATAAGTTTGAATTGTTCTGGGGTATCGATTTAAAGTTTTGCACATTATCTTATAACCTGGTGGTAATTGCAGGTGTCAGAAAGTATTCAATAAATATAAAAAATTTCGAGAAACTTTGATGGTATAAGGAGTTGGAGAGGTGAAAGAACATGTTAGAGGGTGAGTGTTTATTTTTGGTGTCGGGCAAGTAGCGCCCAGTATGTGTATATATATGCATGGTTCCCCTTGATAGCAAACACTGAGTATCGATCAGTATGATTCTGGTAAACAACTATTGTGGAATAGTATAGCACAGAATAGGCTATACCCCTGGCTTTCAGAATCCTCACCCTCACTAAACACAACAACGCTACCGTGTATTCGCGATATGCCTGCTTACGCATATTGTATTGCAGGGCCGGGGTAATGTTCGTTTCATTCAAATTTTGTTACTCTTAATTGCAAAGTGTCAAAAAGGTTTGGGCATTTCGCATAAATCATCTTTATATCCATTTTATGTTTCATTCTCCCGAAAGTGCCCTTATTTAAATATCATTTTCTTGTCTTTACGATTGTACTTTCAATTTTTAATGTATTTTTACAAATTGGACAATGGTATTGACAAAAACAATTAAATTAAAAATAGTATTAGAATAGAAAAAAAAAATCAAAGACATTTTCAAGTCAATTTCTCATTAAGGTAGGGTTATTATTTTTAATTAAGTTAGATGATTTATTTGTAATTAAAACTGTTTAAAAATTGTCAAAAATGTTGCAGAAAAATATAAGATATGAATGCGTCCCTGCTGAGCATGCTAATCATCTTGGCGAAGGGTGTCTGAAATTGTCGCCCCATGGTACGGTGCCCATGCTCCCTTCTACGGTTCGCCCTAACGGCTCGCTTAACCAAACAACCTTGATAAATTATGCAAAAATCAACAACACAACGGAATACAAATCCCATACGTCTGAATCACGTTCTCTTCTATAGTTAAGCTTATTTCAATCAAATTATTGTTTGTCCACGGTATTATTATTTATACTATTAACAATATTTTCTTTAGCACCACTCTTTTTAATAATAAAATTATTTATGCAAAATTATCAACTTAAATACAGTTGCAAATGTAATATAATTGTAATTATCATTAATGCATTAATTATTCATGTAAAAAGATTTACAAATATAGTGTTGATCTTACTAGAATTTGATTAGAGTTGAAATGGGTCAGGTGATTTATCGTGATCAATGATTTATTGATCAATAATCGATTATTATTAATAAATAAATAATGAAATTGAGGCAAAATGTCAGACCAAAAAGAGTTTGCAATATGTAAATTATTGCTGTATATAGGCGTTCCATAATTTCTTGGTTCCGACACTTTTTGAGATCATATTTTATGAAACATAACATTTATTGATATTCGAATTCACAAAATCACGTATGTGAAAATAAACGAGAATAAAATCCGTCACTAAATCGCGCAACAGGTGGCGAGCTATGTTGACAATGTTTTCAATACGTCTACTGCACAAGACTCATAATTAACAGTTGAGAATTATTTTGTTACAAGGTCTTTGACAAATTCATTGGAATTGAAACATTTATTTTAGAATTACAGTACTTCTGCAGATCACTCTAAGCCAAATTCATTTTTTTGTCATATTTCTTAAGCTTTTTATTGATAATTTTTTTTTAATATTCTTATTTTTATTTTCAATTGAATAATCTGAATTTTAACAATTACTACTTTATTTTAACAAAATTAAAGTCTGTAAAATTATTATTAACACTAATTTTTTCTGCTTATTTATTATTAAAGTCATTTTCTTTGTAAAATGTATTAATTTGTTAGTAAAAAGCAAGTGAATCAACTTTCAGTATAAATGTCTTGGCACAGAAGTTGTGCTTTGTGTAATGCTTATATAATGTTTGTGTTATCAGCTTAAAGTTTATTTGAGAACCTTTCAGAAAGTGTGAATCTTGATATTAAGTCTTGGTATTCAGAACTATAAGCAAATATAAACTGTCAATAAATGTCAATACATATGTATAGTTAAGTTATTTCACAAATTTTGACCAGTTTTATGCTTATAAAAATGATTACTTTTATTTTGTTGACAATTTATAAAGAATATTGTTTAATTCACATTTTAGTTAGTTAATGATTTAAAAGTTGTAATTAGCGAAGATGTAACTTTGTCTTGCACTATATTTTTGTATTTTCCCAATCATCTAGAATATCTCACAGTCATTATTAGAAGCTCCCTAAAAGACAGTAATCGAAGGAATTATTATTCCCTCTTTCAAACGTCGAGTGTGTACGCACTATTTACCTAAACTCTGATTGTATCTCGCCCCAAATTTGCTAAAAATGTCTTGATTTATTTCTGCTTTATTTTAGTTGTTTTAAACAATTAATTATTGGAAATTACAAACTATTTTCGTTCCTAAAATTTGGAAATTAATTTTAGCTTACACATTTTTGATGTAAAATATAATTCTATTAATTTATTCAAAGAGTCTAAAAATAATAAAACTCTGAATTCAAGATAATCTTGTTGCAAAAAATTCCGCTGACGCAAAGTTAATAAACATTTTGGTTGTAATAAATGAAATAAAAAACTTGGTCAATTAAAACTGCTCCCTAAAGACCAATAAAGAATTTATTCCCTCTTCCAGACTTGACAAGTGTACTATTTGCTTCTGTTACAACTGAGACCATGCCTCAAAGTTGCCAAAAATTGTTTCATTGTCTCTATGACTTGTAATCATCATTATTCCCTCTTCATATTATGTGCATCTATTTCCTTTCAACGTAAAACCCCCGAGTGTTTTTTTATTTTATAACGTTATAGAACAAATTTATCAGTTTAATTGACCACAATGATTATGTTGAATGTCAATTAGAATTTTTTTATATAAAAATATAATTAGTTATAATAACTAAAAGAATAACTTTTAATAAATATTTCACCAAAAATAAAAAAAATCAAATATACACTGTAGTTGCTGCGAGATATATCAACACGATGTTTAATCTGATTGCTCACAATATGTACATAAATTTTTGTGTGTAAAACTACAACTGGTTGTTAAATTTTAAAATTACAATTATGATTTCAATAAATATAACCGAATAAAAGTGATAAAGATAAGTAAATTTAGTTGATTTATTACTATATGTTTCGTTATTTTACACTCTTTTAAGATTAATAATTTATTAGTTATAAATTTTCAAAAAATCCGTTTGAGTTAACATTATTATTTCATAATTTTTAGCTAAATTTTTAGTTGATTATTATATATTTTTTCTAATTATTTTAGATTAGAAAATTGAAACTTTTCAGTTGTATACAGATTATTTAGATAAGTTTTTAGAGTACATAGTATGAGTTTTTTAGCGATTTCTAGAATTTTTTACTCATAAAAACTAGAATTATCAGAGCAAAGAATGTGATCATCAAATCTGAAAACTAGATCTAACCCTTAAGGGGAGGCAAAGATGAAATTTTAGCCATATATAAAGGAATGAATGAAAAATCACGAAACTATTCTAAATTTTTTATTTTTTTTAAAGTAGAAAATGACTACGTTGTTGGTTTTTGTAAAATTACTTATTTGTGAATTTTCGATTTTCAACATGCATTTCTTTAGTTTTAATATTTTATTCTGTTGAAAAGTTTGTCTTATGATATTCCACAATCTCTCGCACGGATTTCATGAACCTTAAAAAAATTTAAAAATTACAATTTCTAATTAATACAAATTCCAGCTTAATCAGAATCAGTATTGCATAATCATTGTCTACATAAAAAATATACATAAGTACCAATACTTTTTATACATTTCTCCATACACCTGAAATGTCACCGGTGTCTTTCCTTAAATATGACACCTTTATGTTTATGAATGAACAGTGCAAGCCTGTTGTTTGCTGCATTTTGCCAGCACCACATTAGCAATGCATGCTTCAAAGCAGATATATTTTGATGATATAAGAGTTATAAGTGGTTGTATTGTATAGGGTACAACGCCACTCTGGTGGGAGGCAGATGTTGTGTTTGCTTCAGGAGAAAAGCCGCGTACGTCTGAGTGAGTGCGCCGACTCAGTAGCCGCGTGGTCGCGGGAGCCGGAGGGTTTCGTGTGCTAAAGCGTTGCGGAGCGCTGCACAGTCGCGACGGCAGCCACCGGCGCGCGAACCCTTGTATGGCACGGCCACGCGATAATTTGCAAATTAATCATAAACAAACAATCAGACAGCAGATCAGGCAAACGGTCTCCTTAAGTCAGCAAACAGATTAAACTGCGACAAACTTTTTTGCTGGCCTGTCATTGACCGTCAGTTAATATCTGTGATAGCAACACGTGGTGCAGCGCACGAGGACGGACAGAGCACAGAAAAAGAGAGAGACAGAGAGAGGGGGCGGCTTTGAGAGGGTGGGTGGGCGAGCATAGCTATAGCATCGGGGAGCTTCGCGGACAAAACAGGTCGACTGTGCACGGGGGGCCAAAACCAAACAACCGCAACGAGGAACAGGTCCAAGAGGAGCATGCTGGAGCCCCGCTGGAGACCCGTCCAGGTAGCTTCTGCATCCAACAACTATATGAACGTTTTTTGAACATTTATTTTACGAATTTTTGTTCCATGCACACTCCCCTCCCCTTTCTTATTTTCGTATACCACGTGCTCAACACAAAACATTATCTGTCAAGATTTGTAATACTGATCTTTATACTTGAAATGTTATCTAATACTTAAAACGATGGAAAAGAATTTTTATTTAGAGGTGACCTGCAAGGATTCTTTCAAATGCAACACGAATTGAAATGTATTTTAGACTGTTTAAACTATTTTTAAAGTTTTTTTAAAGTATATTATATTCATAGATATGTTTTATATTCTTTTGTGGTAGTAAAATTTGTGGTAGTATCAAATAAATTGAGGAATTTGTGTAAATGCAATTTTATATCGATTAGTTGTTGAAACAATTTGTACTGCGGATTATTGTCATTCCAAATTTTTTGTTGTTTATAATTCGCAGTATTAATGGCTGTAAATTTGCCGTATCATTGATGTAATTATACACATTCGGCCAACGATTATACTCGAAGTTTCATTCAAAATGAAAAGTGGGATCGCATGCTTTATACAATTATACGCGAGCGTTTGTACTAGAAATCATTTTCAAGTAGTTCAGACAAACGTTTAATAATCAAAATAACACCCCTTGTATCGCATGAATAAATCTGCAAGAAAACTGTTAGGGATCGATAATCCGTGCGTGACCGGATTTCCGAATCTTTTAACGTGACGTTTTACCGATAGTTTCTTATTTATATCAATTTTTAAATTCAAGAGAGAGAGATAATCTTTTTCATTTTTTAAATAATAAAATGAAATACAATTTGGTTCAAGTTTATATATGGCACACAGTTAGTCGCGTGGTTGAAGGTAGTAGCTTGGGCTCTATTTTCGTGGACGCAACAGACACTAATTTATAATTAGCACAATTTGATTTAATAATTTGAAAGAATCCACAGAAGAAACTTTACCAAAAAAATTAATGCGGTAAACGGCAAATTTATTATTATGTTTCTTCTGCTGCAAAGTAACATGTTGATTAAACATTTTTCATACTTTATTTATATTAGTCAATAATAATGGAGAAAATTGGAAAACAAGTTTTATATTTATTGTAAAAATCAGTAAGTAACATTGCAAAAGTTTAAACAACGATGCGCTACTTTTATATTTATAACTCAAATTCTTTTCCTAATGTAACAGTCAATAATTTGTACAAATTCTTTTTTTAGCCCTATTTATCTATTGAAAACAGAAATATAATTCTCTTATAATGCTTCTTTATTACGCAACCCAGTACCGCCAATTACCCCTTTTGTTGCGCATAATACGTTTTATTTTCTTCAGTTTTGTACATTATACCGTTTTTTTCTCTTTATTTCCGCTCATAAAATACCTGATTTTCCATTAATAAATAACCAATTATGTGTATACTCCACTTGACTCGGGAAATCATAGCATGTTTTACTAAACCTGCCATTATTAATTCTCAGTAGCTGTATCATTTCTACTTCATTTGAAATAATTGCATTTAACTTACAAAAAAAGTGGACAGGGTGTTCCGTTTGTGGATACAAAGTTTTCTAGTTATTTCGAAATAATATATGACTAAATATTAGCAGGAAAGGGGAATGATTTTGTTCATAGAATTATTATCTTCGATAGGATAAAAATGGTGTAGTGTCCGCGAGTCTGTGAGGAATCTTAAGGAGGGTGGCATGGTAGGTGGATCAACATGGGAACGGAGGCGGTGCTACCCCCGTCGGGGGCGTCAAGGAAGTGGCCGGGGGGGCTGACTACCCCTTGACAATCCTTGCACCTCAGCCACCTCCCGTGCGTCACCGTAACCCCCCTAGACTCTACCTTCTCTTCGATCCCAAATTCGCCGATCGACTTACCCATACCTTTTCCTGGTGCTCCTGCTGCTGTCTTCCAGACGCAGGTTCAATCTGCTTGTTGTTTCCACAAATTCCCCTGGCAGATCTGCAGTTTATGGTATTGGACCAAAACGTTTTAAAAAAAGTATTTTTTGATTTGAACACAAATTTAGTCTAATTTGATTTGAAAAACCTTAGACATCTTGATATATTGATTAGTCAATATCGACAATAAATAGTAATTTATTGGCCATGGCTAAGGGAACCAATATTCTCCATGGAATCTTGTCTAAGTTTGGATTTTATTGAATATTTAACCAATCTTGTTTTTTTTTTTTTTTTTTTTTTTAATTGTTGGCTTATCATTAAAAATGTATAATAATAACTATCTGAGATTTCAAACAAACACTGATTTAAAATTTGGAGAATAGTGAAGTGTATTCGTAGTTCACATGTGACAGATTTTCTTCCTTGACATTTTGCCGAACTGTCCTTAAATTGCAGTCATTTTTATGATCATTCTTCTTACTTTGTCAATTTACGCGATGGAATTTTCTGAATTGATCGGCAATTTATTTTAATTAAATTACCTCTTACATTTGTACTTGGTCTAGAATGTCCTGATACCATTGCTTAAATCTAGACTGTAGCATCGGTTCTTCATTTCCAAATTATACCAAATTTTGATACTTACAATCCCATATTGCTCACACCAAAAAATAAGTATCACAAGTGAAAAAATAATAACCAACATTGAAACAGCTAATCATTTAATGTCTACAAAACAAGGTTTACGATATTAAAAGATAATTTTGCAATAAATAAGCCCAAATGTAACTGGTATCAGCTTCGTTTCCGAGAAACCTTTTGTGACAAGACGTATTGACGACTCTATCTGTTTGTTGATATATACGAATCATTAATTGGAATGATGAGGGAGCTGCGGCTGTCGGGAGTGTACACGAAGGCAGGCAAAGTGCAACCCTGGCAGTGACTAGCGGTGGAGCCGAGCCACCTCTCTGCCGTTTGCTCTCACCTTCTCCGGATCTTTGGGCAGAAATGCAGAATGTAACGTAACACCCACCCACACACACGAGCAGCAGCTAACGTTTTCGCGCTTGCTTGGCGCAGCACAGCATCCCTCTCGGCCACTTCCGGCCAGAGCCAGGCTCCTCCCACTTTTATATTAATCACGTCTTGGTTCGCTCCTGCTTCTGTTCTCCATCTTCCTTTTCCAGTGAGCGATTTCCTCCCGCAGACGCCTGGGAACCACACCTTTGCCGCTGGCTTATTCATGTCTTGCTATGCTACTAACTTTTTCCTCTCGTCCAACGTATACTCTGACATGACAAGCCGAGGTAGGCGGGCATTGCACCATGACAATGGCAGCCAAATTGTACGTCGTTACCGATCGCATCGAACCGGGTAAACGCTTTTCTTGGTCGATACCATTCCAGGACTTTGTCAACTTCGAAAAAAAAACGTTGAAACACAAGCAAACCTAGTAGTGCTTTTATTTGCTGAATGACCGCGTCTTTATTTTGCTACAATTGTTTATCCAAAATGTTTAAACCTAATCATATATAATTCAGCTATTTTTTTCTATTAAGTCTAATTTTGTTGAACTGTTCGATGGTGACAAAAATATTGGATAATGACTCGAAATCATGCGCGTTGTTTGTTAGGCATTAATATTTTGATGAGAAAAGTACACTCGATTGGCAAATGATTTGTAACGGGGCAATATAAGTAAATGGTTGATGATTATTCGCGTCATGTAATGTCATCGATTGATGAAATCAAAGTGTACATACACACGGTATATTATATTTTATTGACGAGGGAGTTCGAAGAGCCGCGATGAATAATATAAAAAGACGAGATACAATAATGGGTGTCCGCGAGTTAATTAGCGAACGCTGACTCTTTCAAAAGAGTCAACCAGATGCACAAATAAGTGCAGGGTTGTGTGCGTTATTATTATTTTACTTTTTTCGTCATTTCACTTGCACATATCCATCGATTCAATGGCAAACAATAAGCCGTTATTATTACCAGTTCGAGCAACAAACTTTGACAATTGGCTATTGGTACAGTTTTGTTCTTGATTTGGTGCTTGTCACATCAGTTATTTGGTCCAGCGCCTTATAATGATTGCTACTTCAAGTCAATACGTCTGGCCGATTA
>JABFPM010003210.1:0-14802 GCA_022817325.1 Idris sp. 1 HC-2018
GTAATGATTATGGTGAAAAAATTGATGATTATTTGAGTGTTCGATGTCATTCTAAAGTAGAATTATTTTAGTTTTAATGACACGCGATGTAACAAGAAAAAGTTAAAACTTATTATTACCTGTTCAAATAATAATGAGATGCTTGTAAATAGCGAACTTTTAGTCAGTTGAAGCATTTCACAAGTACAAGTTTTAATTCGTGTTCTTATCAATTATGCGTTCTGGTGTGTTATGAAACATTTCAATAAATAATTTTTATCATTTACATTTTGTGAATTGTCAAAAATGATGTACCAAAGGTTTCGAATGTATTAAAATCTCGCACAAAATGTATCTTGTATGTTGTCAAAAAATTATGTTTAGTTAATTTATAATTCAATTACTTGCATTATAATATTAAAACAATTAATACTCTTTTATAATATAATATAAAGTTTCATTCAAGCTTAATTTTTCGATAAAAAAAAGGAAATACTAATTGTACAGTTTATTAAAATTAATTAAACTCATGCACTGAATTTATAATTAAATTTATGAAACTAATATTTCGTTGATCACAACTTTTTCATTAATACAACACCGAAACGTTTAAATAATTCCTTGTTGTCTACATAATATTTTTTTTTTTTAATGGAAAATAAAAATGAATAATTTGGAGATAACTATTTAATCAAAGTGAGCCGTGCAACAGTTAAACTTACTTCAAATGACTTTGTAACATTGTTTAGAGTGATTAAAAATTATGTTAGTACTTCTAAACTTTGAGGTCATCAAAATTGAATTTACACCCGGGTAATGTTATAAGCGGAAATTTAAGAGAAAATATAAGAAACTTCAGATTAAGTAAAGAGTAATTGGTACGTTATTTGATGCAGTTAAACGTCACAGATATCAGGCACCAATGACGCCAAACAGTCTTGTCATGCAATGCATCGTTCTACTATTAATCGTATTACTCCACTAGAAGCAAGTTATATTGAGTTGCGGATAAGCAAACGGGTAAATGTTGCTTATATTTCTTGTGTACAATTTTCTTTCAGTCTCACTAGCGAAAATAACACGGTAATCAATCAAGTGGCCGTTTTTTACTATGAGAACAATTTAAGGTATCAACATTTTTGCATTTTATAAAAAAAAAAAAATTTTTTTGAATGATTGAAAATTATATATTAAATAAAAAAAACGGGATTAATACACACACAGATACATCTTGATGATGAATGTGTTGTAAAATGTTTCATAATAAATGAAATATTACCCAAATTTTATTTAATTTACTAAATTTGTAATGCAATATTAAAATTTGATACGTGGTGAGGTAATAATAAAAAAATGGTTATTTATAAAATATTTATAACTGAGTATTGAAATATTATAACTATTGTATGTACTTTGGGTAATTCATCGAATATGTAAAAAAATAATTAAAATAACATTTTTAATTAATATAAAGCATTTATACTTTGTTACAAAAAAAGTTTACATTCACAAAACTTTTGAGACAATAAAAGTGCAGTCAATAATTAAATGTTTCATTTCAAAGCAATAAAAAAGATGTAAAAAAGAAAGTAATAAGACATTAAACATTAGACAGGAATAAAAAGGCTTCACTTGTTCTTCGATGAGAATGCTAATGTGATTCTTCTTCGCAGTATCATCGACTCTAGTGGCAGTGAATTGATTTACATAAAATTCCGTAAGAATTCACCTTTTAGTACAACGCGTAAATGATCTTATTCAACATGGAAAGTAAAAGAAACTGAAAATTTTTCCCAGAGTTTCAGCCTCTCGAATCTCTACAAAGTAGCAGTCGAGTAGTATAAGCCAGAAGAAGACGAAAAGTAGGCATCCAAAGAAAAAACGAAGAATGTAACATTTTCTATAGGCGTTCGTCATTCACTTCTCATCGTCAACTATATATATTCTTCTATCACATTTCTTTTTCTACTTTTTACCAAATAAAAATCTAAGTCAGTGAAATTGTTTTCCGAAAGCAAATCTGCATCGATAAAGATAAGTTTTAAATATAGTGACATTTTATGTTCTTTTAAATTTGATATATTTTAAAGTTGTATATAACTTAAAATATTAAAAACCTTAAAACTAATTCAAGTCTTTAAATACCTTAAAATTGAACAGTTTATATATCTTAAGACTTAAATGCCACATTAAATAAGAATAATTACAATGAAAAAAATATTCATACTTTAACGAAGTATACTTTTCAAAATATACTTGACTCAAATATATTTTTGACGTGAAAATAAATTCACTTAAAATAAATCGAATATATTTCGTTCCAGTATGTAATATATTCAAAAATATACAAGTATATATTTGACTTCTTTCGAGTAAAATATACGTAATTCAAAGTAGCAATTTTGTTCTTGTAAGATTAAAAAAAAACATTCGCCGCCTGATAGAAGCAACAATAATTTAATTACCTATGTCTATGTTTGTATACATGTATCTTGGCTTTCCGTATCCCCAGACACAACATTTCCTTTTTAAAAAAACGGGAAACTTAAAGAGAAGTGAAATGAAATTTGAGATGAAATTTTCGCAAAACGAGAGGCAACGACCTCGAACGGCACGTCTCGCAGCGCGAAGCTGGAGGAGGAGAGATAATATTTCTAATTTGTCGATACACGCAGAAAAGCATAGACAAAAAAAAGAATACCTTGAGCGGTAAACAGGCTCGCGCAAACGAAATCGAGGAGAAAATCGAGGTAAGAAAATATGCTTGAGCGGCGAAATTGCACGCGTCGCGTAGCGCGTGCAAAATTACCGTGGCGCCCCCTCCCTCCAGCCTGAGACTTGGCGAACTTACTTCGTAACTCGCAATCTCGTCGACGTTTCGAACTTGGATGAAAAAGTTTCGCAATTGCTCTGTCCCCGGCCTTCGTCTATTCATTCGCGAGGGCATCGTACCATGCTTCCAAGTTAATATCAAATTTTTATATCCCCCAAGCACATCAGTAGCGCGGTTGCCAAGCTTCAGACAAAAGTGACGAAGCAACAGCAGCATCAGCACACTCAGTGCAGATTTTGTTTAACCCCCGCAGAATTATTTTTTTAAAATACAAAGCTTTATCTTCGCCATATTTAGTGGTTAGAGCTGCTCACCTATGGGAATCTTTTCCGGGGGTGTTACGGCGCACAAAAAAGGCAGCACCAACAGCAACAGTAACAAAGTCATCATCACGGCACTATGCGACAGCATCGCGAACACGAAACCCTTACGCAAGGGACAATAACTAGGACGCGACGAGCCCGCGCTGGCGAGCATCGTCCGCGCTCGATCGTCTGACACAAACTGGCGCTTTTCTACTGTGCAACGTGAGACCGAGAATCAGCCCAGCATCCAACTGCGAGCGCAGCTCCTCTCCGGTGGCTACGTCGGCCACCTGCCTCCGTTCCCACCAACGCCGCCGCCCCAACCGGTTCACCGCCCCGGCACTCGTAGGTTCCCCGCAGCCCCGCGCACCCCAAAGATTCGCCTCCCTCAACCCCGTACGAGTAACGCAGACTCTTCCACAACAAGGCACAGGCGCGCATGTTACGTCACGCGGCGTGCGCGACCCTTTCCAGAACTGCTGGATGATACTGGCTATCCTGGTGTCTTGCTGTTGTTACTGCCAAAGCGCTTCTTACTACTTGCTGGCGTGTTCACTTATTTATTTAACAGCCAGAGAATGATTGCACACGAGATTTTAATTTTGAGAGACTGGTTTTTTTGTATTTTTCAAAAGATCAAATTGATTTGAATTTTTTTATTTTATTCAATGAAATGTTCGGTCCGATAAACTTGAAATATAATTTTTGAGCATTGATAAATTTGAATGATGGAAGTATTGTGAAATTTTTAGGGAACAAAGAAAAGTTTATTGGTTTTGCTAAACAGTGAAACATTTTGATTAATTTTTTTTTTGACATCGTTAAAAATTATTTGTGTGTGTTTTTATTATTATTTTTGAAATAGAATTTTTGAAATAAGTGATAGAAATATAGAAGTTTGATTATTTAAAGTACGAGAGCAATATTTCAATTGTTTTTTTGCTGAGTTATTCAACTCAGCCAACAAAGTTGAATTTTGTTTGTCCTGTCAATCTTACTACCAAACTTTGATCGAGTACAAATACAGAAAATGTTTTTGCTGTGTTAAATTGGAACTTTATAATAAAAATAATCATTTCCTCCTCATTTTTGAAGTATAAGATATTTTTTGTTACTATGAAAGGTATTTTCAATAAAATGACATTAAATTTTTTAAATTAAATTTATATTACACAAAATAAAAAACTTTTAAGAGCGATGTTATTCATTAAATTGTTTATTATAATAACATGAAAGTAGAAATTCAGAATATAATTTAAAATTTAATCAAAAAAAGTTTGTATTCATTTCATAAATTTGTTCATTTTTATTTACTATTCAATTTATGTGAAAAAAATAAAAGGCCATAATATTATTAATAATTTATTTTTGGATTTAAAATTCAATCCCTAAACTTTATATAAATAATTTCTTTAATTATAATTATTTAAATAATTTCCAATATTATTCCGATGTTTGGCAAACAACAAATAAACTGTAGATATAGCTTTAATTTACATTTTTTCTCTTGAATTGTTCTAATTATTGTTGGTTACATCGTGTTGCAGAATCAGAAATTATTGAGTATTTAAAAACATTAACAAAATATATGATGGAATCATCATAAAATGTCAATATCATATTACTTATTTATTATTTTGAATTGTTTTTTAAAACTCATAAATAAAAACAGTAAACTTGATCATTTCTTCAAATTTTAAATGAAAACTTATTAGACTCATTTTTTGAGAGGCATAATTTATTTTTATTTAAAAATTTGAGTAACCTTTGTTGTATACTGCCGTGCTAAGCAAAAAGGTACTTAACTGCATCAACTATCATTATGAGTAATTGGACTATAAAGTTTAACCTTTCAAATCTTATTTTCAATTTTAGAAATCTTATATATAATATTATTACGTTGTATACACTCTTAAACATTATAAAGTATTTAAAGAAGCAATTCCGTGTTTGTCAACTTCTATTTAACTCTAAAAATACAAAAATTTGTCAAAGCCAAAACTAATCATAAAAACTAAGCAATATTAAAACTACAATAATAACTTAACAGTTTAATTTCGAATATTTTTGCAATTGAGTACCTTTTTGCTTAGCACGGCAGTATAATACCTTTCAGTGAAATATATAAACATCATAAATTATATTCATGAAAATGATTTAATAAGAGTTATATCAAGAACTTATTATATATTTAACACTATTTCAGAAGTTTCCAAAAAAAATTTATTTAGCTTATAAATATTTTTAATTAAAACCGACAAATTTATTTCCAAGCGCTGTGTATTAATGTTATTTAAATTGGGACATCTCATCAAAAAAACTGAGCCATCGTCTGCAGAACTGAGCCCACACTTTTTTAATTTCACGTCACGATTGCTCTACCTTCAGGCTAATTTGAATTATAATAAATTCAAAAATTATAAGTTTTCATCTTCAGAAAACTAGTTTAATTGTTTGTTCCATAATAACATTGATTTTAATCATAATCAATACAAGTTTTTCTTTTTGAATTCTGCATAATAAAGATGTGAATTTGAAAAGTATTGTTTTACATTTTTGATTAAAAATTACCAGTTTATTACAATTATTTGATGAAAATCAAAAAAACATTGATACCACTAAAAAACCAGTAGAACAAATCCATGCGGTTTATCTTCCATGAGAGCTAAAGAAACCCAACAAATGAGTATGGTGGTAACCCTGTTACTGAGGTGGCACTACCTACAAGTAACTACTTGACTTTGAAACAATATTAATAATTGAAATATGAATTATTCAAAACTCAGAAATAAAATATATATAAAATATATACTTTGTGCAACCTTGTTTCAATGTTATTTTTCATGCTGTTTTTCTGATTATCAGAATCTAATATCTATTTATTAGAGCTTTTTTTAATTTTCTAAAATAAATTTCTGAAATTCATTTTCTAAAATAAATTTCTGAAATTCATTTTAAAAAATTGAGTACTGAAATTCAGGGCTGGGTGATTAATTTCATAAAAAGTTAAAAGTTTGGTTGAAAGTTAAAAACTCCTTAATTTTTAAGTTAGTTACTTTTTTGCGACTGACTTATAACTTAACTTTAATTTTCTGTTAACTTTTAATGAGCTAAAGTTTAAGAGAGAAGTAAATTTTAATATTTACACAACATTTTATATTTCAATCTTCAAAAGAATCTTCTTTTTTATTATTATTCTACACATACATAAAATTTGTTAAAAAACGAAAGTAAGTTCTAAAATACTTTTTCATTGATTAATTTTATAAATAAGATAATTTAAAGATATAATAATGAGTAATTTTGTTACAATTTTTTTTTCAAGTTTGATCATTTATTGAGATGACTAATTATAGAATACGTTAGCTAACCTTTAATTTATTCAAAAGAAATTTTCGTGATGGTAAAATTAAAATTTTAATGTCAGACAGAAAGTAATTTCAATGTTAGTTAATAATGTTTAGAACCTACATTGCAAGTTAGAACGTATTTGCCTCGTCCTAAAAATGCACTCGTCGGTTATCATTCACTTTCGGCCCGAGTTGCACAATATACTATTGTAAAATTTATGAATTATTTATAAAGTTTACAAATTCGGTTTCTCAGTGGAAGGTCCACATCTTCAGACATTAAATTACCCAAAATACATAAACGATTGAAGATGATATAATAGCCAAGATCTGTTTGATAGGTTTTGGTTACAAATGTTCGCGCTAAAAGCTCACAAATGTAGCATTTCCAAAGTTGGCTCAACGTCGAATTACAACTACGTTGGGATAAATAGCCACCTAAAAACTCTTCCACTCTGAACTTTTTATCATGTACAGTTATTTATGATGTACAGTTATTGTCACATATGCCTGGTCAAATAATGACTAGGGACTTTATATCGATGTATCGATTTCTCGATTGGTTAACGTTTCCGCGCACGCTCATCTTTGGGAAACGCTCATCTATGAGGGGAAATGATGTGAGAGGTTAAGGTCTGTTGTTTTTCCTCTCATTTTTAGCCACAGAATATGTCATACTCAAAGATGAGCGTATGCGGAAACGTTAACCAATCGAGAAATCAATACATCGATATAAAGTCCCTAGCCATTATTTGACCAGGTATATGTGACAATAACTGTACGTCAAATTGACAGTCGTTCCACTGTTGACACAACTACAATCGAATTTCGATAACTCGAATCTCTATAACTTCGATGCCTTTAACGAAGATTAGGAGTGTTCAGATTTAAATGAAAACTAGAACTACTCAAAAGATGATTCAAATAATGTTGCTTTGGTGTCAAACTTTCTACACACAATTAAAATTCTCTTTATTAATTTTGAAAGTGAAATATCAGTGCTCAAGTCAAGGAGTCACTTTTTTGTAAACTACTTTATTATACCAATAAGATTTGAAAATCGTGCTCTTGTAAGTCCTTTTTGACATTGAGAAGGATCAAAATCTATTTAGAGAAGTAATTTTTATGGAGAATTCTTTACAAACTTTTGGAACGAAATTTCGAGGTGGTAAAGATTTTTGTTCCGAAAATGTGTAAACAATTCTTCATACAAATATTTAATAAGCCCATTTTAATAACAAAAAGGGCTTACAAGAGCCGGATTTTTTAAATTTCTTGTTATAATAAAGTAATTAACCGATTTTATAGGCAAAAGACAGATTTGTTATCTGTGTGAGGACTAACCATTCACAAAGGATGATTCATTGTGTTTGTGGCGCGAGCCTATTACGAACGGCAAAACCAGTACTGTAGCTACAATGTTTTTGTTCTCACGTTGACATTTTTTATCGCAGAGGTTATAAACGTTTTCCGTCTACTTATTAATCTTAAAAGAATTTAAGTTTTACATGATTTAAATAACGCTTTAAATTATTATAATTGCAGCATTATTTAATATTTGAAAAGAAGGTTATGTATATGTGCAATTCTACAGATAATTTTGTAGCCGTGAAAAAATTGGGCCCAGTGAAAATTTAAAGAGTGTCACCTTTAACTTTGTTAATCAAATAAATAAAAAAAACCGCTAAAAGGAAAATATCTGTAGAATTGCTCATATATAGTCACCCTTTAAATTTTCATTGGACCCAATTTTTTGTACGTTTGGTAGGTTAAGGAACAAGGAAAAAATAGTTTTGAAGGTGTGCCCTGAGTTCCAAAATTTCGATTTTTTTATTGCTGCAATGAAATTGTATATAAAATAGCTTTTGATAGCATATTTAAGGGTTTCACTCTTAACATTATTGAGGGCACCATTATTTTTTTTTTGTTTTAGAACGCCAAAAACAAGAAAAAATAACTCCAAAGATGTCCTCTCAACCGGAAAATTTTCGATTTTTTTTACAACTAAAGGAAACTTATCTGTAGAATTGCTCATATATTTATCTTTTTGTGTTTACTTTATTATTTTGTCATCATTTTTAGTTATGTCTAGAAAAAGAAAATTATTAATCTGTCAAATAGGGGGCCTATCGAGTTTTTTGTTAATTGAACCGGGGTTTACCAAACCTAGATTTGCTAATTATTATCTTTGTCTAATTATACCTGTTTGACAAAGAAGTAATAAGCGAACTCCAATTCGGCAACACAGGTTTTCTTAACCGAAAACTCGAGAATAGACCCCCAGAAAATGATGAGAACTATGACCAGTTACCTTACAAAATCAGAAAGTCAAATAAATTGTTTTAAATAATTGTATGCATTTCAATAGATACTTAAAAAGAAGACTTTAACGTCTTAAATGTCCATAATAATGTTTATTTTTCAAAAACTTAAAATAACTTCAAACCTTTTCAGTATTATACACATTTGCTAGGATTACTTTGTTTTTTTATTTGAAATAATTACTTAAAAATTGTTATCAAGTCACTTTTTATTCATAAATTTTTTTGTAAAAGATGAATAAAACTCTTACTGGTAGAACAAAACAATCTGTATGAATAAAATAATGAAAATAACCCTGTTTAACCACCATTAGGTTCTACACAAGAAACACCAAAAAATCATTTTGTTAGTAACTTATCCGTAAATAATAATAGATGATTTCCCGTAGGGTCTAAAGAAGGTCATATCAATAAAAAAATAAGTCTAATATTGAAATTTCTATGCTTGGGGGTTACTGGGTTAAAAACATTGACTTTAACAAAAAAAAGTCCTATCTTTTGAGGAAACCTCTAAAACTCGAATAAAAAACTAGAATTAGCCAAAATTACAGTTTTGCACTAAGAATAACAGATATAACTTCGAAAAAAGTAACAACATTTCTGAAATTACAGTTTTTATCTGCTTTAAAAAATCTGGTTTTATTTGTAATAAAATTGTCAAAGAGGAAACCGAAAATGTCATTAATTCTAATTTTCATTAACAGTGAACATATGTTCAAAGACATTTTAATTAACAAAAAGCTGCTTTTGATGATTTTATAAATTTTGACAACACATTTTCCGCTTCACACAATATTGAAACTGCAATTGAAAATGGAATATTAGTAAATTTAAAACAAAATAATGACTGATTTTTTTTTCAATTAAAAAGCAAGTAATAAATAATTTATGTTTTGTTTTAAATTGATATTTTATCATTATTAGTATCCAGAACTCTCTCAATCGAAACATTTATATCTCGAACAAACATATTCCCTTGCGATTCGTATTATCGAGATTCGACTGTTTCTCGTGGGCTCAAAGTCAGAAATTTCTGCATGGGTAATTATATATTAACAACTTATATAAACTTTATTTAAACTTATTTAATATAAAATAAAATAAATTCCAAGTAAAATGTAGATTAAATTATGTGAAAGAATTGATATAAATTAATTATATAATAATCAGATTAATATTAATTTTGAAAGAGCTATCGTAAACAATAATTGTATTGCGGTGATTGCTTCTGCGTCTGGTCAAAAATCGTGGAACGCGCTCGCTTTACTTTGTTTTCAGCGAACGATGTCATCAGCTGACTGTATTAATTAACAATTACGCATGTTTGCATTAGTTGTATGTAAAACACGCCCAGTACACAACTGTTTATTCAATTTCCTTCATTATTAGCATCGTAAATCGTCTATACTTATTCTGCATATAATTTGAAATAGTACACAAAATCTAATTTAATAGATTTTGGCTAATTACACGTATCTAGAAATTTATTACAGTTTATTCAAATAATGCAACAAGCAAAAATGTTAATGAAATGTCCGAGAATATATTGTGCAACGAATTTCCTATTTCCATAATTACTAATGCTTAGTTTTAATTTATATAATTTATTAGATGGACTAACAAAATATGCTGTTTTATTTTACTGAGTACACACAAAAATGAATAAGCCAGAAAAATTAATAATATATAACATTACAATTATTTATTTACAAGCAGTTTTGCTATCTTTGTATTTCAATTCGGTTATTGCATTATTATTAGAACTTTTTATTATCAATAAGTTAAAACTCAAAAAATACAATACCACTAATCATCAAATAAAATGAATATCCAAAAAATATATACATAATTTGTTAAAAAAAATTATTTTATCTATAAAATTACATGTTCAATTTAATTTAACTTTAGATTTTATTTAAAGCCTATTAAACAAAATTTATTTAAATTGATTTTGTAAATTACTGTAATGAATGACGGACTGAACGTTAATTCGACAACATGATACCTAATGATGAATACGAAGACTCAAATGGTGCTACCCAGTAAAATAAATCTGATTAATAATACATCCAGTGATGCGCTGCTAGGTAACTTTAATTTCAGCACTGTACTACATTATGCATCGTGTCACTTTAAGCTCGTTTCACCAAGAAGGCGATTCGTCTAGTAGTTTAAGCGTTACGCGTCAACTTTCTACAATTTTGCATAATATAAATTATGTAAATTTTAGACCAACTTCAAACGGAAAAGCCAAAGGCAATATGAGTACACACCCCTAACGTGGATAAGCCTTATTTATAACACGTATGCTTTTACGAGTCATTTACTGTTTTATTATATAAATTTTCGCTGGTCATATATGCAATTTTAAAGCATACATTGTGTTATCAAAGAGCTTAGTATTGACCTACATTTTGCATTGTTTTAGTTACAGTTGTACATTTTATACAGTAATTTATTATATTGTCATATAACAACCTTGAATTAATTAATTAAACGTCAATGTAACATCATCTTAATAATTATTGCTTATTTTAAACAAAATTTTATTGCACTTTTTTGAAGTAAAACCAAAATACAAAAATTTAATAGCTAAATGTTTCTCATACAAACTTATACTTTTAATATTATAAAATTATATAGAAATAGACAATAAAAGTGCATCACATGGCTATTTCCGAGACATAATTTTGTCACGTCCATTTTGTATCATAAGTTTCAAGAACGTCGGTCAAGCGTTCATTGTCCTTTCGTTTTTTGGATTGTTTCCGTTTCGTGTTAGGTTTCCTCTTTTCGATCGGAAGACATTTCTTTCAGCGTTCGTCTTGTGACGTCTTTTTGATTCTTTTGGATATTCTTGAATCGTTTGATCTTCGAGAGCTTTATCGCAGTGTAATTTTAGAATTTTCTGAAAATTTTTCATCCATTACTTTTGTGTTCTTTTATAAAAATAAGTTCTATAAGAAGTTCATTCATCAGGTCTTATTTTAGAGGTAGTATTGAAAATTTTATTATTTATAATACTATAATGCCCAAACAAATATATAAATCGTTCAAACTTATTCTAAAAAGTTTTGCAGATGTCTCATTAGATATTTTTTAAAAATAGTTAAAAAGTTAAATAAACTTTCTTGGCTATCTCCCAATAACATGCTTTCAAGAGTCTTTAAAAATCCTGCTGCTTCACTAATCTTAACAATGACTTTTTATCTTCTATTTTATAGATTGGGTTTAAAGTGAAATCTCCAACCCGACGTTACGTCCATCATGCTCTAACACTCCCTTGAAGTTGCATTCTTCTTCATAAATCTTTTTAAATTGCGCAAGATTTAAAAGTTCTTAAATTAAATATTTATATTATTGTTCATAAATTATTTTCATCATAAACTTCTTCGATATTTTAAAATCTAAATATTTATAATATATTTATAATAAAAGTAATAAGTCATTTTAATTCAAATGATGTTATTTTTAATTTCGAAAAGTCAAAAACTTTTTTAAAATATTATTTATATGCAGATCAACTCATTATCTGTCCCGACGCACATAAACGCACAGTGAATAGGATGGAGAAATGTAGAAAGACTTGTTAGAAGAAGAAACATTTTTTGACCAAATAATCAGTTAAAAAGTATCACTACTCAGCAATTTTAAGGAAGATTTAGCACGGGCCAGGTGGAATATTTGTTTTATCTCTCTCTCTCTCTCTTACAGGTATTTCACATATCAAAAAACTAATTGTTATAATGACTTAAATATATTAATTATCCATAAATAATTAAGTTTTTAATAAAATATCGATACATATAGGGTCAACCGGGGTAATGGCCCCGGTGATGGCATTGAATTAAACATGTAAAGTTTCAAAATGTTGATCCAATTTTTTTGGATTGATGTTCATTAACTAAAAAACTATTGTTGAAGAAAAGTTTTTGTAAATTATATCAATTTATTCATATTTTTTACCAAAAAATATTAGATGATTTCCAGAACTGAGGTTAAAAAAGTTTACTGTTAATAATACAAAGTTTGTTTTCTCATAAACTATGAACATTTAAAACGGGATTTTTTTCATAAAATAGTTTTGTTCTTATATTTAAGATTTTATACAGTTAGTTGATAATTAATTATCAATTTTATTTTATTAATGGAAATCACTATTACTCCAGTATATTTTCAAGATACGGGGTAATTGGGACTTACAGAATAGAATGCGCTGATGCGTATCACTAATTTTTTATGTACTACTAAAATTAGCGGTCAGTGCGTGACATTACCAGTGAGTTGATTCGGAGCACATAATAAAAAAAATATAATATTAGTGTTTTTTCAATGATAAAACGGTTTAATTGTTCGAAAAAGAATTAAAATGAGTGGTAAAAATAAAACTCTGAAATAAAAAAAACAAAAATAATTAATCACTTATTTTTGACACATACGTACTGGCGTCCATGTTTGTTATGATAACAGCTCCGCCAACAGATCCTGTAAGTCTCAATTGTGATGGCTGATCGCAGGTTAACTGTGATGCTCGGACATTGTGCGAGTATTCTTATTTTAAGTAAGTACAGTATAAAATTATCGTTTAATCTTTTAATTATAATAATTATAATAAATGTTTCACAAACAACTATGCATACAATTTTAAAATGACAATATGACATTTATCCTAAATTTTATGTTATTAATTATGACATTTCTGAGCGTTAGAAATATCAAAATAAACTTGAAAAATATCTTTAAAAAAATAATTTGCAATTAAATGAAACAATGTATAATTTTTAATATACTAAGTAACAAAATGTTTTTTAAATATATTTTTATTTTTATATAGATCATGTCGCGAAAATATATTCCTAAAGATAAAGATCTTAAACGCAGAAGAAAGCCCAAAAAAATTTTTGAATGTGATTTTAAATGTGATTTTAAGTAATAATGTCAAAAATATTTATATTATTTATAAACTGTATTATAATAACGTTGAAAATTGCATGTGTAATTTATGTTAAAAAAATTATAATATGTGAAGAATTGTGATAATACTTTAATATAATAGTATAATTTTATAAGTATAATAAAATTTCAAGTTTCAGAGATTATAAAAAACACAAGTTTCAAATATTTAATCAAATTTCTTTTAATTTTGTCAAATTTAATATTTTTAATTTTTTTTACAGTTGCTAATATTTAATGACTTTATACAAGTGTTTAAAAAAAAGCGGATAAAAATAATGTAAATTAAAGATTCTAGAAAAGTTGCTATGTCAACTTTGCTCTTTTCCGTCACAATTACCTCGGTTAACTTTACATAATATTTTATGCAAAAAATTGATTCTAGCAACTAGGAAAATATATTGACATTATAAGATTATGTTCGTCGATTGTTTAAATGAAATTTGTCAAAAACTAATAATAAACTAAAATTGTTCAATACTTTTTATTATTTGAATAAATCTAATTTAGTAATTTAATTATTATTAAATTTTTACTGTTTTCTTGCATTTCTGTATTAAAATTACGTACTATTATTTAGTGGTTAAGTAGATGATACTATTAATTTATATATTTTAGTATAATATTATAGTCCTAGGACATACAAGAAGGTTTCCAATTCATAGAGTAACAGCGTTTTTCGCAGAAAATGTACAATTATAGTTAACAGTTTGAGTTTACAAAAAAAAAAAGAAAAAAATAAAAATAATAGTAATAATAAAATTAAAAAGTTGCGGAGTCAATAGTGATAATAAAATAATTACAAGAGCGATTTATATTAAAATGACAACACCTAAACTTTGGATGATACTATCAAGAGGATGGATAAGTCATTTTCCCCCAGACTTAGGGATTTTTCTTTTGTAGTTCACAAAACAGTTTATTTTAAATTTTGAGGAGATAGTGGGTGTTTTTTGTCACTAGGAGAACATTTCTGCGTTTTCAGAAGCGATTTTTATTTACTCGTTGGCCTGAATAACTTGCCTGAAATTTTGTTGTCAGTTAACCTAAAAAAAAAAATT
>JABFPM010003211.1:0-14801 GCA_022817325.1 Idris sp. 1 HC-2018
CTTTTTGCAGTTGACATGGCAATTACAAAGAAAGAAAGAAAGAAAAAAAGAAATGAATTAATAATCAGATATGTTGTGCGGAAAATTAAAAAAGTTCCAAAAGAAACAATCAACATTTGCTAAATCATAAACCAATTTACTTCTGTACATGCAAATGGTGTACCCATTGGAGGTAAACATTACCCTGCAGTACCGATCAATATCGCGAAACTGTGGCAATCAAAGTAATGGCCTTTGCGATAAAAAAGAGACTGAATTTTTTAATTATAATTCAAAGTTTGATGCAATATATATATATATATATATATATATCATAATTAAACAAATCTGTAATTTGTTTACATCACACGTGTCACGATCACAATCATTTAATTGTTTTTTAAACATAATTTCCATTTTGATCTGATTTATTTACTTCTTTTTTTATCATCAATTAAATTATTTTTCTCAGCATAAAATAAAAATTGACAAAAATATATAATTGATCATAATTGTTGTAACTACATGTCGACTAACAGTAAATGCTCAAGTACACTATATGTTTTTCTGATCCTCGCTGATAAAACAGATTTTAGATTTGAAAACAAATTAAAGTTTTTTAAGGAAAAGAAAATGAAAGATTTATCTTGACACTTTTGTTAGAATTTTCATTATTAGCGATAAAATTATCTGTGTAGAAATGGGTTAAAATTTCTTGTAACTTTTATAGAAAACGTACGGAATATAAAATTCATCGAGAGATTAATTTACAATCAAACTTTCATAATTGAAATCGTCCGACTTTACGGTCGAATCGATTATAATAATGACTGTTAATGATAAGAATTAGAATAAAAATGTCCGCAACGTCGTCATTAATAATAGCCAGCAACTTCATAATTTGCATAAAGCATGACGCGACTTTTTTTTTTTTTATTTTTTGTTCTCCCATCTCCGGCTTCTCTTTTCTCGCGCACGTTGAAACAGCGAGTTGTCAGGAGGGTCTCCTTTACACGAAGAGCGTAAAGGTTGCAAACGCAACGGGTGCTATGCACATACCAGTGTCTCCTTCGCTTTGCGGTAAAGATCACGAAGTTATTTCAAACAAACTTTTATTCTAAGCGAAATATTCCCGCTCTTTCAGAAAACGAGATAAGCAGATCGTAATACTTATACACGACGTGTATTTCAACTGCAAAATACCATTACTGGTTGATTCATTAAAAATTTGTATAACCTTTTCACAGATTACATTCGAGGAATTTTCTGCTTGAAATTTAGATCACAAAAAACATTGAATTAAAATTAACGTCAAATACAAATTTAGAGCAAAAAATTTAAAAAAAAAATTTGCACCATATTTGTGTGTAGAGTTAATTAAAATTTTTAGTTCAGAATTTTGCTCTGATTTTTGGAAGGTTAATTCTAAATTTAGATCCTAGATTTTTTTCTAAATTCAACATTATTGCCAATTCAAAGCTCTAGTGAAATTGAGTATTTTTGCAGTTTAAAATATATATTCTTCAAGGCTGTTTACTATTTTAACGATAAAATTAATGTTTAATATATTTCTTTGTACAATAATTGTTCATTATTAAGAATATGAAATTTTCGACCAACATGAAAGATTCAAATCTTAAACTCACCATTTTGCAAGCTTGTTAGAACAAATCAAAATTAAAACCGAAAGCAAAACAAGCTGACGAAAGGATCATAGTTCATGATTAGATGCATAGCAATAAATCTATCGGCTTATTGAACGCCAATCACGTTAACCAAGTCACTTTCTAACCTTTAGCACAATCGACATCTGTTTATTTATATATTTGCAGCGAATAATTCATATTCTCTTTCACAGGTTTGCCGAGAACATTGAAAAGTCCCTGACGATAAAGTCCCTGACGATAAAGTCCCTTTCACACTTGCGGATCCTATCGGCTCATATGCATTTTATCAGCACGCCGATCCCGGAGATTGCAATGCAAGACAAAAGAAGGTGCCTTTTTTGACTGTGCACGCATTGTAATTATGATTGTTTTTGCAGCGGAAATTAATTGCAATACTCGCGCCGAATTGCGGATACTGATTTATGAAATGCAGTGCGAAACGCGAAAAGGTACTGGCACCCACACGCCGAGATCGTGCGATGCCGGATCGTGTGCTGCAACTTATACACCCACTCTTTTGAGCGGCAAGAAAAACACACTGCAGTCTGCGTTGGCACACGCAGACACGTGAGTTCGCACGCCGTGATTTTAAAAGCGCTCGCAAAATTAATTCAACCATTCACCATACACTGTTTGGCTAATTCCCCGTTATATTATTTATACACTGGTTATAATGTGCATCCTTTTATCGTGTTCAACAAGATTGCATCAAACAAAATTTAAATGGGGAGAGAATGTTCACCAGACAGCAGATAACAAAGATAGATATTTGAAATCATTCAGAAAGTATAGTTAAGTGTGTGTATTTATTATCGAGTGAATATTATTCAAGAAAATGTATTTTGTGAAATAAAAATGTTTATTAACAATTGATAAGTTGACGAATTTATGGGAATGTGTAATTACATTGTATTTTTAACAATTGATTTATGTTAAATATAAATGGTAAAGAAATTCTTTTCTATTAATAAGATAAGTTTTTACACTCAAAACCGGAGTTCGTAAACTTGGACAATTTTTGTAAAAGAATCGTTAACTATACATTATATATTTTGAACTAAATATATTATTTGCACATTTTTTAAATAATTAGTAAAGTTCTCTCACAGATCGTACATATTTGCTTGTCAAAAATTTCTTCATAATTCTTATTTAACTTGAAACAATTTTTACAACAAATTTTGAAGGTTCTGCATTTTTAAAGAGTATAAAGAGATTACTGGAGTATACCTTTTAATATTTTTTGTTCGAATTTTTCTTTTTTGATCCTGCCATATTATTTTGTACGCATGTCAGAAAAAAATAATTTGCAGAGCTGATAATAACTAGATGTTAACAAAATTCCAATCAATAGAGTAATTTATAATACTATTTCATCGATCAATCTCAATTAAGAATTTGCTATGGGTACAAGGAGCCTAAGGTGTCGCAAATCCAACTGGGATTCCACCTACATTTGGCCGATTTTGCCGCAGGCAACATCTATAGTAGCTATTATTGTTTGGCAAATTCCGTCTCATTTCGATTCGAAATCGCAGGCACCGGTAATTACAGCGGCAGCGGGGAACAGCCGCCCCAAACAAATTAAAGTTCCGAATTTTATGATGCATACTTTTGCTACTATACACCCCAAGTATTATACACATATGTTATGTATATCTGAAAAGAAAAATTGTACCCTAAGCCCTAAATTTTAATCAACAGTTGTATAATTAATGTAAAAAAAAACAAGTTCAAATCAAAAAGAAAATTATACAAATTATATTGTTCGCAGAATTGTGTTCGATTAATTGTTCTCAATAAAACTTGATCGTACAAAGTTTGCAATTTGCCGATTTGCGGGCAATAAATGTGCGCAAATTTGAAAACAAGTAACTTTATCAATTCAAGAACTGAATTTGAAATGTTTATGCTTTCTTCGTATCTGGCAGCGAAGTCAAAAAAGCAATCGATGTTTGTGGATTTGTATGCGCGTGTATATGTATACACACATTGGTAACGGCAATTACGAATCGCGTGATTTGTAGCAATAATTCGTCGCGACGGCGGCATCGTGACGCTCCCGGTTCGCAGGTGGCCGGCACGAACTTATCCATTTTCGTGGGTTTCAACGCAGAACAAAAGCGGCGCTCTTTTTTTGGCCCGTACGATTATTTCGTAGTAATGTCGTTGGAACAACGCTTTTGGTCTGGGTAAATTAGCGCCCGAGAAATCAAAGCGAACGATAAATTACGTGTCTTTTAACGTGAATTAGAATATCAATTTCCGGCTGCATGTGTTCTAAATAAAGCAGCAAAATAGCTGGAATTCGCGTGTGAAATTTTGCTTTGAAAAGTTTTTTGACAGCAAATTTTAGTTCAGCAAATTTTTCGCCAATTGAATTATGAATGAATGTTATTTAATTATGTAGAATAACTTTTTGTTGAAAAACAAGATTTTAATTATTGTATATATATATGTATACAATCAGAAATGTATGAAAATAATAGTAGGAACCGTAGTTGAAATTTCATTCGGGCGGGCCCCTTCAATGATTAACGCCCCTTGTGAGGCAAACAGAAAATAAATGCAACAAAAGTTCACCTGGCAAAAGGCGTTATTTAATTGCCTTGCAGACAATATGAATGTTTACATTGTAGAAAAATTATGGCACTATTTTTAGTTGATAAAATTGTAAAGATAAACTCAAGTTCAAATTTCAGTAAAATATTTTTTTTTAATTTGTAAAAAAAAAGTAGTATAAAATTAATTTGTCGGACGGAGTTTTTGATTTATCAAAAAGTGGTCGACAAAAAAGTAATTTCTAACTTGATGAACATTGTTCACTGTTATTATGTTTTACTCTGCCGTATTTTCCGCAAGACAATTATTTGCACACATACATTTGCAAATGAAAAATACTACAATTATAGCTCGAACATGATTAATTACAAGTGCTCAGTGATGTGGATCAATAATTTAGTTTTTTTTAACAACCGCTTGATTAACATGTTCAGTTAATTATATTAATTTACAGATCTCGAATAAACAACAAGGTTTTTTGAAAATTATATTCTACAAAGTATAGACAAAGTGTTTAACTGTACACAGGTTCTGCAAAATAATTTTCTTTGTTTAATATAACTATTTTGTTAATATTTAAATTTACGAAAATTTATGATTAATTGGAAAAACTGAAGTGCATGAAATTAATCTCTAAATAATTTATTAAAACATGAAAATTTGCATGGCAAATGATTATTATGTTTTGTATGAAAACAATCGACCTAAAAAAAACAAAATTGTTAATACGTCAAGCTAATTAAATAACGGAGTTTAATTAATAACTTTTTAAAGTAATTAACCGAACATCAAACACTCTTCCTTTAATTAACCCGAAACAGTGTTTGTGTGTATTCATAATAACGTTTTCCCAGTCGAAGAACTTGAAAATTAATCTGAATAATATGTAAATTGAATTAACGTGATAATAATTTGATATAATTTTCGTCGAAATCCCGATAATTAATTGACCAGAAAGGAATAAAATTTTCCATCACAGAAACACTGTTAATGAATAAATTGAAGAATTATCGAGGCGTGCGCAAAATCTCTCAATCGATTTTGAAGCAGAATACGTCGGAGCCATTGATAGCAACACGCTGTAGCGACTACAAAAACACATGCGATAATTATCAAACTCCATTCGTGGGGAGACAATAATAATAATGCTTATATTGAAGTCGGAAGGTAGGCGGCCGTCGAGAAATAAATTACAGGTCTCAGTTCGTCGAAACGGCCTAGGTTCGATAGATACCCATCTGACACTGTGACTGCTCTTCGCTGTAGATGGCAACACCGTAGTTGCCGTTTCCGCATTTTCTTATTGGCCCAACTACGTCACCTTTGTTCCCTGCTTTATGTGCTATCTAATACCGTTGATTTGATAGATAAAAGATAAAAATATCGTTTGAATAAACTTTAACTTGTTTTGTGCTTGCTGTTTTAATAAACGGCATTTGGAGAAAAAATTGCACAAGAATTTGAAAAAGAAAAACACGAGCTTTAATTTATTCCCTGTTTTTCAATTTCCCAGGCTGATTTTTTTTCTGTGGTCGCCTACACATTGTAACATTTAAGATTTATTTCGTGTAAATTATTTTTTCGTCGTATTTTAAGCGTATCCTTTTTACTTGTCGTCAAGCGTATCGTGCATCAGAGAAAGGAATCCAAATCGTTTGTGTCGGTCCAACCAGAGCATTCCTTCGTGCATTCTCCTAGAGATTACTCGAGTCTTTTGATTCCGATATTGTTGGTAATACTGATTTCGAATCTTGTCTCTTTAACGTGTGTCAAATTCACAATAAAGTCGGTTTTGATGTATGGAAGGAATAAATGATTTAGTAATAATTATTACAAAAATCCTTTTTAATGGAATAATTTTTTTTTTACAAAAATTAACTATTAATGCTTCAAAAGCTGAAGTACAAAAATTGTGATGGAAAAAATTGTACTGCGTTACATTGAGGGCGTTTAAAAAATTGCTCTACAAAATAAAGTTTTACATTAACTTTTGTATCAAGGTTCTTATGAAGGTTTTTGTTTCTCTAACAGCAAATAAAAGAATTGTGTAACTATTATTTATTTTTGATATGATCTTATGCATTTTTCGTGTAATTTAGCAGCATATTTTTGCTTGCATGTTACGAATATCTGTACTACTTTTTTCCTCTTTTTTATCCTAATACAAATCTTAATCAAAATTAGATCTTATTAACTGAAACAAAAAAGTTTTATTTGTTTTTCTTCAACAGAAATAATAGAACCGTGTAGTTCTAGAAATATTTGTATGATAAATGTTGAAACATTTTGCAGAATTATTTCAATTTTTGTTGTAAATATTTTAATTTTTAAACAAAACCTCAATCTTAACAAATTGGATTTTTCAATTTTCGTAAGGACGTACATGTTTGTCCAGAACAGAATCATAGTCAATTTGCCAAGTGCCAATCATAAAAGAATTCTCGCTTTTTCAGATTAAGACAAACAACATCATTAAGCCTATTTAAGGGACATTTGTCTTTGTTTGTAACACGTCCTCGCGTTGCATCTATGCAAATGTAATTTTCAAAGTAAGATGCTTTTAGCATTGGGAATATCGGCCTGTAGCAATGTGTCCGTCCAGCAGATATTGTGTGTACAGTGTTGCTGGAAACACCTAATTATACGATTGTCGTTTGTTAGCAGCTCGGAGATATCGGAACAGGGTCCTGAATTCCGCGGACAGTTGGGCCCGCGACGCTTCGTTCGCACTTATATTCAGCCGTCCGTCTCGCTCTCGGCCTCAGTCGTTTGGTCTTTCTCTCCCTGTTTGCGGCTTATCTGTCGGTTCTCGTCTCTCGGTGCCGAGTGAAGATTGTCGCACGATTAGTGCAGGTCCCGACGTCACCTGTGGAAGATGCATTGCTCTCGCGAGCTGTGTGCGTGAGCCTCGCGAGACGCTTTTATATATACCACATGGCCGTTTTATATATACGGTAACGCCGTAAGTGCATAATCGTCGATCGCATCTGCTTGCACTTTGCGTCAAGAGCTCGGCACCTTGCAGCCTGCCCTGTTCGCCCAGTGTAGATCCGCGTATCTCCGCGACGTTACCACGTTGTCTTTTACGTATGCATCCCGTACGCGGCATTTTTTGCCACCGTACCGAGAAATTGAAGTGCTTTTGCTGGATCGGGCATTGCACACATCTACGGTGTTTTGAATTATGCTTATATGGTATTTTCAAAATGCTAATAAATCATTTGCAATGTTGTAAAGCAGTTTTTTTGCAAGAAATTTTTTTTTAGTTTTTTCAGCAACAATTTTGTACAGGGAAATATAAACTAAACTTATTATTACAAATTATTTTCTTACAGAAAATTATAAACAAAATTAATATAGCAATTTTTGTTTCAGAAAAATATGCATAGTGTACTCAGAAAAAATCGTGTTGGTAAATTAACTGTGTGTTCATGGTTGAGGCATTTATAGTTAATATAAGTGAAAATATACACTACCGCCAGAAAGTTTGAGAAACTCTGCACACGTTCAACATTTTTTATCTCTTTAAACTGAAATAGATTTGGCATTGATGCAAATAATTATTTATACTTGTTTTGTTTGAAAGTTTGAAATTTCAGCTTTTAAAATCTCTAGTTAAAAATGTATTTTGCTTGATTTTAGGGACTCTGACATAAAAAAAACATAAAAATGCGTTTTTTAGAGTGGTAATTTTAAACAATCATATCTTCCTTAAAAATGATCGAAAAAGCTTTTAATTTTTGTTAAATTTCGCAGAATTATACAAGTTTTAAAAATACTTTATCGAAAATATTGTTTACTCGAGAATCGCTAATTTCACTGAAAGAATAAGCTAGTAATTTTGTACTGACAAATGTTTGTCTAATAAAATTTTTTCGTAATTTATTATTTTTTAAAACTAGTGATTTTTGTAGGAGAACTGACTGGAAAAATGATTTGTATTACTAAATCAGAATAGTTGAAAAACTTTGTAATAGTTTAAAATTAGATATAAATCATTCTTTGTAATTGATTTAAAATCATGAATTATAATAACTGATACATTTTAATATACTGAAAATTCGTTCATTAAATATAAAAATATTTTTATATTGTTCGACTTAACATCTATATATTTACGGTTCCATATCGAACAAAAATGTCGCTTCCATAACCTTCAAATACAGTACAACTGTATGGTTAAGTTTACTACATTGCCGAAATGTCATAACATAAGTTAGAGATAAGTTGACCAACAAACCAACTAAAATTATGTAAAAGTTACCGATTTTTCGTTTGAGTGTGAAAATATACATTTGTTATAAAAAATATATACAGTAAGAATTAAAAAAAAATAACATTGTTACAGAAAAATATAAGTAAAATTAAACAGAAAAATTGTGTTACAGAAAAGTATAAATAAAAATAAACAAGGATTTTTATTATAAAAAATGAATTTAAGTCAAATTAAAAATACTTTGAACTGCTTGCAGTGTAATTATTCCAGTTTTTTCGTTTTTTACTTGAATTTATGTTTTTTAAATTATTAAATTTTTATGGCTTTTGTTGAAGTAATAGAGCATTGTGTTCATAAATTAATTGACTTAAATCAAAGATAATAAGAAAGCAATTAATAATTATCGTACTTGAACATCAATGATTACCGAAAGTTTACATCATTAGTACATACCAAGAAGCGTTTAATGCTGTATATATAACATGAACGCATTTCGTATGCTTGTTTTCATAATTGTTTCTCATGTACTCAATCTTGGTGTCTGATTTTTCATTATTTATTATGGAAATTGCAATCTCTCCTGCGATATTAAGTACTTGATTATAGATAATTTCGATGTTTTCATATCTTTTAACACCTATAATAACACGCATCGAATCACTTTTTAAACGGTTTTAATAAAAAAAAACAATTTTTATTGTTAGACAATTTTAAAAATTGAAATCTTATTCTAAATATATAAAAAGAAAATTGTACATTGTTAACAGTGGATGTACTTTTATGATGTTAAAATTTCGTTTTATTTTCAGAGTTGAAGATACGTCAATTGAAATTCCCACGATCCAGTAATCATATTCGTTTATTTTAATATTTGTATTCAATTTAAATAAAAATTTTTCGGAATTTTATAATTTATTATTATAATGTGTAAAACGTTTCATTTGTTTAAACTCATGGAAGAATTTAAAATTAAAATTAATACTATTTAAATCCACATATTATGACCGTAAATTTTTGACAAAGTGTTTAGTAACAAAATGATAGCAACACTACAAATAATAATAATAAGAATGAGTCAAGTTGTGAGATTTATTGTTAAGATGTGCAATTTATCAAACCGTTGGCTAACCCGTGCTACAGTTTAACAATGCGTGTCCAACGCTTGCACTGCATGAAACTTAAATTTGAGATACACATTTCAACGCCTAAATAAGTTTACAACATTTTTCAAAACGTAAGTGATCCTTAAGCATACATTGGGAAGATAAATTTGCAAATATATAGTTAATATACTACTTAATATAATTAATTACATCGTATTAACCAAAATTTCGTTTGAAAATTTTAGTTTATATTTATACATTACAGTTAATTTTGGCAAGAGATATTATGTCTTCTGGTAAATAATGCCCACATAATGTATATTACAGTCAACAATGTTTATTAATTAAGTGCCGTCTGAATTACATTTTAAATGTTATATATGTGGGTAATTTGTGGTGCTCGAGGATTCAATTTCACGTGTGTACCGTTCTGCAATATAAAGACATTGGCTACTTATAGAAAAGCTTTAAATGCGTGCTTATGTTGTGTCTTTGAAACCGGTTTTATAAGGATACCGCAGGTGCCTATCCTAATGCTGAAACGGAGTCATTGACTACCAATTTTATTGCAGTAAGATACATTTAATACATTATTTTTATTCCTGCTGTGAAATGTTACCACGTTTTTTTATTAATAGTAATTTCTTTTTAATATCATTTTATTATTACAAGCAGTTATTTATGATGTACATGAAATTCATTATATCAGAATAATTTATTATTGATAATTATATTATGTCCATATTAATATAAGAAATTTTCATTTAACAAATTGTATTTTTTTTAAATGCAATGATTTGTAAAATTTTTATTTATATAAGGCATTATTAAAATTTTCACCCTCGTGTGTTTTACGAGGAACACAAATAAAAGGCCCGACGCATGTGTAATCGCGAGGACGTTTGTATGGCAACTCGGTGGCAGCTCTATCGATGTAGTCTCGGTTTTCAATCGACGCGGATATCCGCGCTTCGAAATCTGAAAAAACAATGCCCGTTTCTGGATTGGCATTCAACAGACTTTAAAACTAAGGCTACCGCGTTGCTGTGAAATCATCTCGATCACCAATACCAAAGCTGATCGAATTCAATTCAACATGCAGCTATTTTGTTTTACATTTTTCTCAGAATTACATTTTTACGGAAACAATTTCAGAGTGTCCAGCGAAGAGTCAAATTAAAATTCATGGTATTTCCCAATTTTGTCCAGGTTACATTTTTTTCAAATTCTTTAGATAAGAAATGTTATACTCAAAGTAGAATTATTTATATTCTTTTTGGAGTTTTTTTTGAATGTTTTCAATCATTTTTTTCTAAATTTTTGTTCATAATATAATTTATTCTAAATAACGTCATGTGAAGAACAAAACTTTATATAAAAATTTGTTTAGACAAAAGTTATCAAACAAAATTTTTTATTGAAAAAAAAAGAAATTAAATTTGATCACTCCCAAAAAGTAGATTTAAAAAAGATAATTTTGACAGTAAAAGTATTACAAATTTTTTCAAATATTCAACCGTATTATAAACGGTAGATTATCAAGTTTTAATTGTAGAAATATAAGTAGGTTTCATGCTAAATAATATACTTAATTTCTGAAACATTTAAAAACTACTTTAAAAAATCTGGAATATGAAAAAGCCAGGTTTTTAACTAAAACTCAAGGGTTTTTCCAGGATTTCAAAATTGCAGGCATTTTCCAGGTTTTCAAAGTTTGCAGGTTCGCTGGACATTCTGATTTTTTTAAAAAAGTAAAAAGACAAATTTCTTAAACAAAAAAAAATTAGAAGTAAAATTTGGATTTTACTTCCGAAGGATGCACGAAACGCGTGCGAATGAAAGAGTGGGACGAGAAAAAAGAAATGAGAACAAAAAATGTGTAATGGCAGAAGAATTGTATGGTATACGAAGTGAAGCCAGACGGCCAACAGCGGATGATTCAGCGCAGCTCATTACTCAGGCAGCTTTTTACTTTAATCACATTAATGAAGCATTTAATCTCGCCGCGTGTTTTACAAGCCGCCGGTGTGTGGCCTATCTACGCTGCGTCGTTGACGAGAAGCCATTGGCTTAACTGCCCCCTTTTTTTCTTTATTTTCTTTCCACCGATACGTCTTTCGCGTAGTTGTTCGCTAATAAAACATCATTTGAGACCGTTTACACCTTCCCTCAAAAACCCATTATTTTCCTCATTCCAGAATAATATACTATGTGTGCGCGCATCAAATTCAGCAAACACCATATTAAATTTATATGGGTATACATACGCAGGATAAAAAATTGTTTAATTTAATTAATTTTTGAGGTGGTATATTATTATGCAGTCCGATAAATTAATTAATGTTAATAATTATTAAACTAATTTCACTCGAAATTGTGTCTTTTAATTTAAAAAATTATCAGTTATTAAATTAATGATGTTATGTAACTTTAGTAACTTTGAATGGAATACAATTTGAAACTTCAAATTATTGAGATAGTAAATAATATTTAAACATTTTATTCAAAATTTTAAGTGATTCAGATTACAAAAAAAAGTTTACTTGTAATTGTAAAATTCTTAATGTTTACTATAAAATATTGCAAAAGTCTGTGAATTTTATTTATACTGAATTTTGACTTGGAAAATACCTATAAAAAATTCTTAATTTATGTAGAAACTGCACTGTAAGTCCTTTGCAACAACATGTTGTTTAATCTGGTTGCACACAATATATAGTTAAATTTGAAATTTTTTGTGTAAAATTCAATAACGTGTTGGTGAATTTTGAAATTATATTTTAGATCCAATAAATGTATAAAGTTGTTAAAAATAAAAAAATTAAGCAAACTTATTTAATTTATAATTACATCTTTCATTATTACATAATTTTAAAATAAATTAGCAATAAATTATTTACTAGGAGGCTTTTTACAAATATGATATTTAGGTTATATTATTGTGTTACAATGAAAACTTTAAAATTCAGACAAAATCTGAAAATTACACAACATGTTGTTTAAAATTGTATTGAATTTTCAACAATCCGTTTACAGTGTTTTAGAAATTTTGTAGGATACTAATGTAGTACTTTTGGGCTGAAAAAATATTACTTTTTAGTTTTCAGGGTGTAAATATGTGAAAATTTTAGTCAAAGGATTAGCAACGCATGACACGTACACTTTGACATTGGCAAAATACGAAATGGATGCTTACATTAGAGAAGAAAAAAAGGATCCACGCATGTGCAACTCGGACCCCAGGGCGGTGCAACGTCACTTACCTGAAACAATAAATTACATACCGTTACACTGCGTACATATTATATGTACATATAGGTAGGCACTTGATTTATGATTCTCTGCCCGCGATATACGGATTTACATGCATAACAGCGTGCAACTGAGCACCTAGGAATGACATGGAAAAGAATTTGCCAAGTCTATCATGAGAATATACTTATCAATATAGCAAAGTTTGCTTATTTATGTCGGCCTTTTTATATAGCATAATACATCTCTGAGAAAACGATATCACATAAGCTTGCAATGTGTGAACAAACATTTTTCAAATCATACCGTACAATTTAAACTTGTAACTCGATGTTAACATCTTCAAGTGAAAATGTTTTATTTCTTGAGAAAAATGTTGCTGCTTAAAAAAATTAATTTGTTTTATTTGCAATTTTTTGAAAATTCACTGCAGAATAAAAAAGCTATAAATCTGTCAATCACTGTTGCAAACGTTTGCATTTATTATACATATAGACAAATGAATAAATTGCATAAGTTGAAGGTGCATATAAATCAAAGTTGAATTCTCAGTAGGTCAACCTGCAGATAAAAGGCACCGAACTTGTATCAATAACTAAAGACGGAAATTTTGATGTTCTTTATTTATGACCTATAAATATTTAAGTCATTTAACCATTGTAACTTGACAGTATTACTGAAAATGAATGAGTTAAATTGAAAGTGTGTGTACACTTAATATCATTTATTGTACCTTTATTATGAAAGTTACACCGACTCTTGTTTCATTGTCACTTTGAATAAGAGAGTGTGAAATGTAATTTGCTCTGCATGCACAGCAAATTATGTAATTTTATGAGTAATAAAATTAATTTTTATTACTGTCATAAAATATATTATTGTCAATGCATAATCAACATCAAATCTTATACACATTAAAGATCGTTATTTAAATTATTAATTTCATTCATTAGAAGATAAAGAACGTGCTTTTTATTACTGTTATACATGTTAAATTAACTTTGGTATAAATTAAGAACTAAATTTGTTTAATTGATTATTAGCTCAAATTTATCACAATTATTTATAGCCATGATATTCTTTTAAAGTACATAAATAATTTTGCGCGGGAAAAGTTACTTTATCAAGTTTTTTTTTATAAAGAGTATATTTATTAAAAAAATTGCCGGCAATTTCAAATTAAAAAAACATTCTGTTTTACCGACAAAATTTAGTTTGTAATCAGAAAAAGAATTGTAATTTTTTTCAGAATAAAAAATTTATAAAAATTAATTTAATTAATTTGAAGGTTTAGTCAACGTAATTTTTTTGCAGAAACAGTATTTAATGAAAAAATTTGTTGAATTACTGTTGAATAAATAAAAATTATCGACTATTACTATAAGTGTCAGTTATTTTTATTTTATTTAGTAACAATTTTAGTTTGCTATTACTTTTGCATAAAACAAGCGTTTATTCATGTGCAATAAATTTTAATAAAAATTTAACCGTTTATTACAGAAAAAAGTTATTAATAAAATTGAATCTAAGCAGCAATTCATGGGAAAATTAATTGTTAATAATAATTGACATTCAGTGTGTTATTTTACTTTGCACGTAATTTACTTAATGCAAGAAAAAAACTCGTAATTACATGGTATATTAATACACCATATCCTGTACTACATTTTGTACAGGAAATTTTCATTTATATGATTAAAATCTTTTGTGAAATAAAAATATATTTTTATAATTTAAAAATAATTATAATTAATATAACAAAATGAATTGTATATATATATTACGATGAGAATCATTTTAATACTTTTTTGAAATCCAAAAAAGGTTTCAAGAAATACATTTTACTAAAGATGCTAAACAAATTGTTTTCTCATTTTAAGCGGTTTAATTCTTCATTCCATTACATTTATTTAATTTTGATATTTTTTTTGGCAAATTCTTTAATTTCAAAAAAAAATATGTATGGGGCATTCCATGAAAAATGTACACCTATAGTAAAAAAATCAATAATATTTATTTTTT